>KN494886.1:10643-21391 GCA_000787155.1 Scartelaos histophorus | reverse complement strand
ACTCACAGTTTAAAAAAAAAACAAACAAACAAACAAACAAACTGTTCTTTACTTTTCAGTCCAGTTTAAAAATGTAGTGGAGAACAAAGTATAAATACCTGCTCTCAGATGTAGTGAAGTAAAAAGTCCATAGTAAAATCTACTTAAGTACAGTTACCTAAAATGTATACTTAAATACATACAGTACTTTTCTTCTTTTATTTTGTTACATTCCACCACTGGCTATATGTTCAAGTTCATATCCATAAGAAAAAAAAACAAAAACATAATCCGTATTTTTGTATGGTTGAGTGGCAACACTCATGCCTCACAGCAAGAAGGTTGTGGGTTCGATCCCCGGGTCGCCCAGGCCTTTCTGTGTGGAGTTTGCATGTTTCCTCCCCGTGTCTGGAACAGTTTACAATCAGGGACCGTAGGGGAGTCTCTCCCTCCTGTGGGTCACCAACTGCAGAGGGGTTCATAGGGTCTGGGTCTGGTGCATAGAGTAATGGGCAGTGCTGCCCCCGCGACCCAGCTGGATTAAGCGGGAGAAAATGGATGGATGGATGTATTTTTGAGTCATTGCTCATCCTCAGCCTCAACATCATCCACATTTAGTAACCAGTAACCTTTATATTTTTAATACTCTTAACTCGACCAACATGCCACCTGAGCAAAAATAAGACACGCACATATACGTGAGCCTTAAGGGTTGTGAATCAATCAAAAGAACAAAACCGAGTGGACACATTGCATCCCATAAAAATGTGTTAAAACTTCACTTCATTTCATCTTTTGTTAATGTGGCTGCAACAGTCTTGGTTTTACTCAAAGTGATGTTTGCTTCATTCTGTGGATTACTAAATACTCAATGGCAGCTTTAAGAGGACCTTATTTTTCCAGGCTCTGTTTTCTAGTGGCTTTCTACCTAAGTTTTGATGTCACTAATAATAACAAAACATTTGTCTTATATTCCAGGCGCTCAAAGCCACTTTACAGTTTTGTACATTCTTCATTCACTCCTCACTGTTTTAATTAAAAATCATTTATTGTTTTTTTTACATGAATACACTTTGATTAGAGAGACATCAAATTAGTGAAGGATGAAATGGAAATATTTTATTTAAATATAAAATGTACTACAGTATTAAATGTAGTATAAACATGCTACTTGGTTGTATTGGTGAGATACATGTTTACACAAAATAAAGCTTAAAGGTTAAATGCATTGATTCGTTCCTGCATTGAGTTGAGACGTCTGAATGATCTTAAACTTCAGGATTTTTTTTGCTAAATAAACCTTTGATTCACCTATAAGAAAAAGCTTGAGTAGGTTGAATTTCGTTAGACTTCAGTGATGGACTTTGCAGTCAATGTGAAATCAGCATCTGGTTGTGCTTCACGAATTAGAGACGAAATCTAAAAAAAAACAAAAACAAAAAAAAAAAGATAAAGTTTAAGTTATTGGGTCTCATGTGTCAATGTGCATCATCTGTCCATAAAAAACACAAACAGTCACCTTGTTAAGAACTTCATCTAGAGAGGTTACATTCAGCATGTATGTGGACTCAATCTGAGTGTAAAGAAAAGCCAAACCTGAGAGAAGAAAACATCTAGATGAGTTTGAATGTAAATACAAGAAAAAACAGATCATTTTTAAATGTTATTATTAGTATTAGTGATATTATTATTATTATATTGCAGATTTAAGAAGTAATGTCATTGCTAATATTACAACACACAACTTCCTGGAGTTTTAGTGTCTGTGGGTGAAGGATCATCTTACTGTCTTGTCCTGTGGAGTCTACAGTGGTCGGCTGAATTGTTGAAAATGTTTGCTCTGTAGTCAACATGTCTGCCGGGCCCGTTGTAAAAACCACTGAGGCACAACAAAAGGAGCGTTCATCATTCTTTTTTAAGATAAAACTTTTGTTATGATTAAATAAAAGATAGATTTGTGAGCACCATTACCACACTGTGGAACATTTCAGCAAAGAAATTATTATTTTCATGAGTCAAATTGGTGATAGTCACTCACATGTCACTTTTAAAACTCTTGAAAATATTTTGCTTACTATCTGTTATTACCATATACAGTCATGGTTATTACTGATTCTGTCCACATGATAATAAAACTGGTAAAAAAAAAAAAAACACCTGCATTTCTTTGTAAACACAATTTAATTAAAACATGATTTTTTTTCAATGTATTGACACAAGGAGCACATAATTGCCCTTCATTTTGCCATGACTTTAAGCTGGTCTTTATATAGTACAGTTCTCTTCTAAACTGTATCACATAATAACTGGAGAACATGAATCCAGCCATGTTTATATCACAGTAAAACTTACAATAGATAAATATTGTACTGTTTTCAGATATTGTGTAGTGAGATAGTGTGGATTTCTTACTTGTCTGAGCGAAGCACGATGTGAAGCAGGCGGCACTGAGGAGCAGAAGCAGCTGCATGTTGGAGGCGACTGTGAAATTCCAAACCTAGAGCCACTTTTGTTAAGGTACAGCGCAGAGGTGTGGCCCACACACAACAATAGATCTCTGCTGTTTCCTGGGACGACCATAACAAAACCTGAGCTGTCACATGAAAGATGAGGAACAAGAAATGACGCTGCTTTCCCCTGTTCAACTATGAATGTCCAGAAGTTACTCAAAAATACGCTTTTATTGAATTACAGATTAGGTCTGGGAACAGATCATCACTTCTGTGCACTAGTAGAATCTGCCTCTGTTCACTATATTATTCATGGGGCTTAATAATTAAGGCCTAATGAAGGTAATGTTGGGTGTAGGCAAAGGTTATCTTTACCTACACCTAATGTGTAGTTTGTGATTTGTATTTGACTTTGTGAGTTTATGTTTACACATCAAATAATCAAACACAATGACAAGAGACATTGCACATTGTTATCATCAGCTATTTATTGCTTTTATGGCTTTTTTTCTACAGTTAAGATTGCTGTTGCTGTTGTATGAAATGTGCTCTATAAATTATTTTACATATTTACTTTTTAATAATTATGCCTTATTTATTCTCTTTCTTTTTTTTTGCTATTTATTTAGAATTTATTATTACCATGTATATGTTAGTTTTTGTTATATGTTGCTCTTTGTAATAATATAATAAAATAATATATTGTGATGTGTGAGACACTGTGTCCAAATCATTTTCCTTGTGGGTCAATAAAGTTTGTCTAAGTCCAAGTATAAATGTCTTGCTTTATCTTGTTATAAATGTAGCACACATTAGTGTGAAGCTATGTAAAATGCCTGTTGCTCTAGGAATGATTTTTAAAATGAGACATTTCAGTCTTGACTCTATGGTTTCTGTCGGCTGCCACTGGCCGAGCCCCGGCTGTGGCTGGTGGTGGGTGGGGGGGATGTGAGCGGCAGATCCAGGCCCAGCTGAGCTGTGCTCAAGGTGACAGACTGAAGAGCAGAGGTCCTGGGGCTACTGCCTGAGGAGGACCCACTCCTGGACCAACAAAACAAAGAGATGGACTTTGAAAACGGATGCTACAACTTCAGATTTTGTGTATAGTTCAAAATATAAAAAGAAGTAAAAAACCTGGACCAACAAAACAAAGAGATGGACTTTTGAAAACTGCTACAACTTCAGATTTTGTGTATAGTTCAAAATATAAAAAGTAGTGTGTAATGTTATGACCAGTCTGACCTTGTAGATGTAGAACTATGGGCTGTGCTAGACCTGGACCCAGACTTAGAACTCCTACTGCTGCTGCTGCCCGAGGGAGTGAAGGGAGGAGAAGGCAGGGACAGGTTTGCCTGACGAGGAATCATTAGATACATTGGTTATGTATTTATTCAGTGTACGTTGAAATGTCACGTGTTAAATCACACACCTGTTCAAAGCATATTGTCAGTGCCTCTCTCAGGTCGGAGTGACTCTCCATGGCTTCAATCAGCATTTTGTCCATGTTTCGGTTGAATTCTTTCAGTTCTTTGAGTCTGATGTCTTTCTCCTCAAAAGTCTCACCTCTGCTTTGTTTCACTGAGCGGACGTCTCTTGTTAACTTTGAGCACTGCAGCACAAACAGACCCATTTGAGTCACTTTTGGTGAGTGAGTTGTACAGGAGAGCCACAGTGGTAATAGTGACAGAGTGTCTGGTGTTGTGGAAGGAAACAATGTATTGACATGACACATGACCTTTTGTTCTTATGCTATTTGACAGTCAGACCTGTTTTGTGGCTCTTTCGATCTTTTCTTGCTGAGACAACACTTCTTTGTTGATCTTTGTGATGAGTGCTAGTTTGTCTTCAATCTTTTCTTTCTCAAGGCCCTCTTCTTGCTGCAGATTCTCAAAAGTATTGTTCATGTCCTGGAATTAAAAGATGATAATAGATGCCACTATCAATAGACTATATATAATCAAACCTCCCTCAGAAACTGTACATCTGAAAGGCCCCGTCTCTTTATAGTGGCATTTTACAGCACATTTTCATTTAAGTACTCTTTTGAAATAGTTGAATAATAACTACAGGGCTTTTTGTTCCACATGACATGCTGTCTGTATTTTCTTTAAAAACACAAGTTAGCACAGAGCCGTGGGCTGAGATAGGGGACAGGTGAGCCTCAAATACAGAACAGTATAGGATTACTCAAACTTCATGAATCAATCAAAATATAACTCTGAGTAAATTATTGATTAGGAACCACTGCTAACATGATTAAAAAATCATATGACATATTATTATTATTATGTAAATGTTACGTGTTACAT
This sequence comes from Scartelaos histophorus, assembly GCA_000787155.1. Taxonomy (NCBI): domain Eukaryota; kingdom Metazoa; phylum Chordata; class Actinopteri; order Gobiiformes; family Gobiidae; genus Scartelaos; species Scartelaos histophorus. The sequence continues at coordinate 16,653 of KN494886.1, read as the reverse complement.
AATATGACATAATATGTAAGCAGCTATATTATAGACTTGGGTGGGGCAGTGCCTGTAAATCCTGTTGGAGCTCTTGAACTTGAATTTGCTTGTACTTCAGTGTGGCTTCAGCTGCTTTCAGCTGCTCCTCCAACTTTAACTTGTCCTGGAACTCAGGGCCTGAATCAAAACACACCATTGAATCACACTGTAATAGTCTGAGCGTAGCGATCATTGAAATACATACTAGATTCTTTAACTCTATTCAAGGATTCACGGAATAAGGAGTTGGAATTGCTGAACATATGGATAGTATTCTCCAACGCACGGTTTTCAAGTTCAACTTTATGGATTTTGGCATCCAGGCTGTTGCCTTTGCGTTTCAGCTCTTCCTTTTCTTGGGCAGCCTGAAAACCAAAGCAAAAGTAAACACCTTTGTTTGTTTGTGCAGATTTCTTTTGCACATGATTATTTGACCCTGTCTAAGTATATGAGGATGGCTCACCTTGGTGATGTAATATGCTTGAGACTTCTGCTCCTCACCTTCATGACCAGCCATTGAAAAGGTCAAAACATCAAAGCGTTTTTTCATCAAGTCGACCTTTGACAGCTTCTCATTCAACTCCACACTGAGGCATGATACAAATAACATCATTGTTTTGTGTTATGACTTAGTTTATACCACATAGTGTCAGGAACACTAGTCTTGCCTGAGCCTGAGCCTCTCCTGCTCAGTGACTTTGAGGTCCTGACTCTGCATTTTTTTATAAACACAAATCTCCTCTTCTCGCTCCTTCATCACCCTCTGAAACTCCAGGCGTGTTTTCTCCAGAGACATCACACAGTCTGTATTATTGTACAGCAGATCACGCTTACACTTCACCTCCATTTTCAGGATGTTGTGCTCCACTGTGTCTTCCTGAGAAAAACAGTCATGTTTCAAGTCAAAATTTGTTTTTCCATTTAAGATTTAACAATGTCCATAGACTGCTCCTAAAAGATCTAATGTTACAAGGAACAAAACTGGTAAAAGTTGGAGATTTTGTGAATAATGACTCTGAACAATGTAACAGTTCTATCTGCTGTGGAGTGGCCTCAAGCTGTTCACCATCAACAGTTCAGCATTAGAATACAACCCGACCATTGAAAAGACCACATTTATATACAGTAGGGAAAATGGGGTTAGACACACCAATCCCTTTTATAGGCTTTTAAGCTTGTAAATTGTTAGGCCTTATTGTATTGTGTATGTTATAGTGTAGATGGTGACACGATTATGACCTACCTGCTTCTGCAGTCGTACTAACTTGAGCTCCTTCTCATTGGTCTTACACTGCAGCTCAAGCTCTTCTACCTTCTCCCCCAAATTCCTCTTCTGAGTTTCACACTTATCCAGCTTCTTTTTGAAGCTACAGATGTCCTCCTGAAACACATGACCAGATAGTTTTCACCAGTTTTATCATTTTTAAAAAGTGATGTTTTATGAGACTGCCTGACTTCAACTTTCTTCAGCATCCCACTCTGCATAGCTGCTTCTTTCTTCTTCTCCTCCAAAGCCATCGCCAGCTCTGCGATCTTCATATCAAGAATGTTCTTCTCCTCAGTGTTCAAGCTTCCCTGCAGCCGCTCCAGTTTGATAGTGAGGGAGGTGATGTCAGCTGCCTAGAAACATCTCACAGTTAAGAAACATTTTCAGAAATATAATAGTATTTATTTGTGTGTTTTTAAACTTCAAACTTGCCTTTTGGTTCAAGGTTCTCTGCTGTAACAGCAAATCCTTCTCAACTTTCTTCTGCTTGTCTTCCAAAGAAAGCAGGGTCCACTTGCTTCTGGAGATTTGGGCAAGAGCATTTTTCTCTTTGTCCCTCAGAGTCTGCAGCTGCTGTTTACGACGAAACAACTCTTCCCTGTGCTCCCGCAGGTGCACCTCCAACTCCTGACAGACACTCATAGGATTTCAGAATTATTCATTTGCCTGCTATCTAAATGCTTAATGCTCACATTTTTATACAACTACAAATACATCAAGGAACCAGTCATACATACACTCATACAGACATGGGGGCGAGGGGGGTCAAGTGTCCAAGGACATAACAACAGCATTTATCTGTGGGAGCTGGAATAGCACCGCCAACCTGTGGACCAGTGGATCTGACCGCTCAACCAGTGATGTTTAGGTCAAGAGCAGGATTCAAACCACCAAACACTGAACAAATGAATCAGTGGAGGAACACTGGATATTAGAGGTCCTCACCTTCATCATCTGCTCCTCCTCCTGGAGAAATCGTTCCATCTGAGAAGCCTTCTCCTCTTCACTGAGAGCTGTAGCAGTCACAGCTCTGAGCTTCTCCTCCAGAGCCCCATTGTAGGCTCGGACTGTTGTCAGTCTAGAAAACACTGCATCTATTAATAATACTGTTATCATTTCACAAAGTGTGGCTTGTGGTAAAAGAGTTCATTTTGAGAATATTATCTATAATTTTCAGTGGTATTTGATTTGACCTACAGAACTCCCATTGCCACGTATTAGACTGCTGTACATGTTTTTCATCAACCTAGTGAGCAACATATTCTCTATAATAAAAATATCAAAATTATTAAGTTTCCAAATACAGTGGCCACAAATTTTAAACAAAAAAAAAAATCAAATAGGGCTCAGATTATAACATTCTTAGAACTACAATGTAACATTCTCACTCACTTCTTGTCCTTGTCACAGATCTCCTTTTTTAGTCTTGATATTTGAGACGTAGCAGCATCCACCTCCGATGTTGTTCTCTCCAGAGTGTTCTTGTATGTACTTAACTGTAACATTGAGGGTGTGTTCTTCAGTGTTGATGTTTATATGTTCACAGCATTTGCATTTGGCAATGTGACTAACCTCGTCCTTGAGGCGGTTGTAGTTGCTCTCGTGCTCCTTCAGTTCCTGCTGCAGTTTGACTCCGAGCTGGTTGGCGATCGTTACCTTCCTCTCAGTCTCTTTGTTGCTGTTTTGCTGTGATTCAAGCAAGTGCTTCTTTTCTGTAATAGTATCATTCTTTTCTCTGACTTGCTGGTTCATCTCTGCCAATTTCTAATACAAAAACAAAAATAAAAGGCATATTGAAGATGTGAATAGTTGAATCCAATTCAGGAATTATATACAAGATATCCACCAAAGATAAGGTGACATGCAACATCTTGGAACAGGAGCCTAAATTGAATAATTGTGCAGAAAACTACTCAAATGAAACAAACTCTGTATGAAGACACACTCAAATAAACTCTCACATAAAATGATGTTGAAAACCTACACTAACATGGATTGTGGCAATTTGTGTTGCAATTTGCTGCCAAAAATTAAACAGATGCTGGTAGTCTATTCACCTAAATGGACTGTAAGTCAAAAGAATATTCTATAATCATGTTTTAGAATGTTGGGGCAAATCTTCTGGCAGTAGTAAGTATTATTTTGTTTTATCACCAGTCACTGACGATGAGGAGGGGAAGAGTCACCAGTCACCTCCTATAAAACCATCTCTATTTTGGGGTTTGTCATTTTATTAATACCAAAGCTACTGAAACATCATGCTCAAAAACTCACCAGATCAGTATTTCAGGAGTATATCTAACTTATTGATCATCTCTGATTAAAAATGTATTGAAGAGGCCATTTTCAAAACTTGTGTCATCAGGTTTACCAGAGCACAGTGCTGCATCTCATCGTCTTTCTGGTTCATCTGCTTCACTGTGAATTCCCACTGCTGAATGAGCTGCTGTGTTTCTTGGTGAACCTGGTGCAAATTCTCAGTGGTTTTGTCAAGGGCAATCTGTGAGAAGTGACAGAAACTTAAAATGACAGAGTTATGATTATTACAGTCATATTGCCTCATTATTGAAGTACATCTTTTAAACCTGTGTAGATAGTGTCTCTGTTAACTCTTTTTCCAGAGCTTTGCGTTTTTCGTTTGCCTCCACCGTCCTCTTCTCAATGGCCAGAGTAAGTGACTACAGACAGAAACAAAAGTGATATATTGATAAAGTGATACTGATATTTTAAACAGCTCAGGGTAACCGTGTGAAGTACAGACCTTGATCCTCTGCTCATCTTGTTGCGCATATTTAATAATAGCCATGGTGTCCTCATCTTTGTGCGCTGACTCCTCTAGAAAAGCATCCATTGTCTGCTGGTCCCAGTTCATTTGATTTTTAAAGTCTTGCAGCTTCTGTTTGATCTTGAATATCTGGTTCTGTATATTTTGGACAGTATTAACATAGTCTGTGTCTGTGGTCAAAGTCTGTTGTGCGTTTTCCAGACCTCAATAATGTTGCTCCTCTCTGTCAGCAGTCGTAGATTACTGTTCATCTTAGAGGACTCCTGGGCCAGTCGACCAGCCTCTCGCTCAGCCAGTGCTGTCAGGTGTTTTTCTGTTGCTTCTTCTCTCACCATTGCTCTGTATAAAGCCTGTGAATATAGCGGACAAAAAAATTATTTTGTTTACCTGTCAAACTTGATGTGGGGATGTAGTGTCCAGCTGCATTCTTACCTCGGTGCTTTCCAAAGTTTGTTTTAGGATTTTGAGGCCTTCAGTCTGATTTTGCTTTTTGTCTTTGTCGGACTCAAGTTTTTGCTCCAGTTGCAATAACTGCTTTTCTTTATTAATTAGCTGTAAAATACATACAGATGTGGAAATTGGCCTATTTCAAGCAAATGCTCAAATAAAGTGGTCAGTGTCTTGTAGATAGATATAGCTACTAAGCAACTTTTAACCTTCCTCCTGTGTTAGCTTTCTATTACCATCTCTTATGTTAACAGGTTGGTTTTGACCCGTGTCCTGAATCAGCTGTAAAATAAACTAAAAACAATCGTCTATCATCAAATGTGTTCCTCATCTCTTGGTTTCCTTGTTATGCTTCCTTTTCCATGCAAATGTTGGTTTTATTGTCTTTGGTTGGAGCCTTTTTGCTGAACACCTTTTTTGTCAGTTTACCCTCAATTTCAATATAAAGAAAATGGTAAAATGAACCTCAAGAGAATAATATAACTAAATAAAAGTTTTATTGTGTTACCAGACTGTTACTGGGGGGTATTAGAACTCATCTCTAAAACAAATGTGTGTTATTTATGTTTTTATTTTGATCTTATTAACTGTAGTAAAATCTTTGGTGTTACTGGTCGATTTCGACATGTTTATATTTAAATTGAGAAAGAGGCAAAATTGTATTTTTTTTTACAATAGAACTTTAGTCTAAACATAAAATGAAAATCAGAACCTGCCAATGACGACTCTTTTTAATGACAAAGACATGAACAGCTCAGAACATGTCTTGATGTCACTGACTCATCACAGCAAATGTTGTGATTCCAGGAGTGTTTTTGATGACATTTGTATCAGATGCCCTGCCACATACATCAGGAGATTCTGAGCTCCAACAGATCTTATCATCTTTAGACTTAAATCTTTCAGCTGGAGGCTTCACCACCTGTGACTTCCTCATCTGACCCATCACATGTGTTTGTATCTTCTGGATGATACTTCACATTGTCTTCCTCCTCAGAAACCTGCTCATCTGCATCACTCTGCTGCTCTGTGTCATCTCCCTCATTTCCATTAAGAATATGATCCAGATCCTTGCCTTTTTGCATCATACAGTTTGGAGATGTGCAATCTGCAAGTCACCAACAATATAAACTGACTACCTGACGTCTGGACTTGAATGTCTCTACACGAAGACAAAATGAGACTCCCCTAAAGCTCAAATGATTGGGAGAGGAGCTGGCAATCACTATTTTGGCTTAAAGTGCATTCATGATTACAGGTTTTGGTTGCAATTATTGACTTATAATCCAATGTTTATAAACCAACCCTAACACTACAAATGCCATATTTTCAAGTGGAGCATTTTATAATTAATGAAAAAAAAAATTATGATTATTTTCTTGAAATAGAGATTCCTGGCAAACTTGATGCAATAAAATAACCCTATGTGGTTCTTTTATACATTTAAAACCAAAAACACAGGAGGAAGGTTAAATAAATGATAGCCCAAT
>JACN01030563.1:0-15369 GCA_000787155.1 Scartelaos histophorus | reverse complement strand
TTATTATTATGTATTTATTTTTTCTTTTTTTCTTTTATGATGTTTTTCCTCTACCAAAATGAACCTGGAGTTGCATTTTTGCTCAATTCATGCTAGAGTTTAGTTAAACCTTATCTGTTTTATTCTTGCTCTGAATTATTTAATGAATGAATCTATAATTTAATCAATCGTATTATTATATATCTTATTATTTTTATTATTATTTTTTATCATCAACATCGTCGTCTTATTACTAGTAGTATTATTATTAGTATTATTATTATTGCTTTGAACCTCAAAAATCACATCATATTCAATTTTTCCTAAATTGTTGCATCATAGGTAAAAAATCGGATGCATTTGTTCCTAGATGAAATGCAACTCATCTGTCTGTTGTCAAACTGCAGCAAGTCATGTGGCCATCACTCTCCTTTTGATAAAATAAATGCTGGAGTTGTGTGAGACGACTACTGTGCGTACACGACATCAGAATTGGACTAAACCAGGACTGGGACAGGATCAAACCAACTATACAACTAAAATGGCCCAAACACGAGGAAAAATTTCATCTTCTTCTACCATTAAAGTGACACTGGACCACCACTAAAAGCTTTATTTTGTATTTAGTGACAGATGATGTTTTTTCTCGTTATGAGAGCTGCCCTTTTGCCTCCACATCATGTATTTTCAGCTACATCGGAGTGAGTGGCATGGACACTACCAGTTCATTCTCTCCCTCAAGGCTTCCATTAACTAACTGTGCAGTGACATTCACATAACAGCCACATTTAGCCCAAGTTTTCATGTTTGTAAATCTCACAGGTAAATGGAAGCTCCACAACGTCCAAAATTGTTTTTATAGCTCAAAAACATCTAGAAAAAACAGTTATTCTGACTCTGAGCGGGGTTGACTCTCCATAAATTTGAACTATACCTTGGTCTTCATGAAGATAGAAACTTTTAATACCACACTGTGAAGAATTCTAGACAAAGCAATAACATCTTGGTGGAGAAAAGTATTTGATGGACCCACCACCGCAAAAGTTACACATTCTCTCTCCCAAGGTTTCCATTACTGTGCAGTGACTCAGTGATTCACATAAAAGCCACATTTAGCTCAAGCGTTTCCTCCACAAAATCTATGACGACTGCTATTAGTGAAAATGCAAGAAAGATATTTGGTTGCGTTGCTTTTGGCGAAGTTTGAGATGTGTTTTTACCATATCAAACCTGGACTATACCACAAATAAAGTCTACTGCAAACAAAATATGATAAAACATGAACACGGCTTTAGAAAGAAATCAAATAAGCTCCTAAAAACCTTTGAGTGACACTGAACGACTACTAAAAAGTGAAAAATGCTAGTAAGATTATTTGTTTGCATTATGATTTGTAGTTTGAGAGCTGCTTTTACCACATCCAAATTGAGGCTAAACTCAGAACTAAACCTGGACTATAACATGACTAAAGTCTACTACAAACAAAATACTACAATGACCAAAACAGAAAAAGTCTGAGTGAAAAAGCCTACAAAAGGTTTGGAGTAACACTCGAGCTGATTCTGGTTACGAGAGCCATGTACCTGAAAATATCATGTACTTTCGGCTGCGTTTCTGTGAGTGGCGTGGACAATATCGCTCTATTCTCTTTTCCAAGACTTCCACTGACGAACTGTGCAGTGACATTCACATAACAGCCACATTCAGTTTTCTAGTTTGTAAAGCTCTCCAGTGAAGGGAAGCGCCAGGAAATCTAAAATTGCAGTAAAATTTCACTACTACTATTAGTGAAAATGCTGGTATGAATAGTTTGGTTGCTTTGGTTTTGCTGTAGTTTGAGAAGTGCTTCAAAATTGGGACTAAATGTGGACTATACTGTAACTAAAGTCTACAAATGGAATATTATGAACCATGGCCAAAACTAAACAGCTATGAACTTAATCTGGGAAAAACTTGTATTTATTTAGCACATATATATAACCAATTAAAAAAAGACATACTAGATAAAGAGAAGATGCAGGAAGAGGCAAAAAATCCCAAAAGGGTGAAATATTAAAGCCTCCACCTAAATACATTAAAATTGAGTATTTAAGCTGTGTAATACTACATTTTTATTTTTTTTTTTAATAAATACATTTGATTCAGACATGGATTAAACATCCACAATTAAATATCAATGATCAAAAATGAAATATCAAACATTTCCTTAAAGTCTTGTAGAACAACATTTCTGATCTGCCGTCACTAACCAGATGTAAATTCTGGCTCCACAATTTATATCGTCTAACAACTGAGGCTCTTGATGTGACACATTTTGGAACATGAAAATTAAGATTTTGACGAGTTTTGTATCTATGAATCTCTGAACTGGTTTTAAAGGAAAATGTGAAATGTTTAGGGATCATTGTTGTACTGTAAAGAATTGTATACATGTGAATACAAATCTGATAAATATTAATATCATAAATATTAAGAATGTTTAGTTTTGTAAATACATTTGCAGATGATGTAAGTGGCATAGAATGAGCTGCAATTTGAACAATACGTTTTTGCACCAATAGTACTGTATTTTGTTCAGAGTTGGGAAAGTACTTGCCCAAACTAAATACCAAAAGATTTATTAATTTTTCTGGTCACTCTGGTCAATTTTGAATTTCAGGGCCAGTTGAAAATTATTTTTTGCCACAAAAAATCATATTTGTTTTTTTGATATTAAGAGATAATTTGTTCATTTTGTACCATTTGAGTAACACTCAAAGATGCTTTTATCACATGAAAACTGGGACTAACCTCAGAACTAACCCTAAGCCTGGACTATACCATGACCAAAGTCTACAAATGAAATACTATTAACCATGATCAAAACTGAAAGAAATCAACTTCAAAACGTTTCAGCAACATTATTCAATGAACGAAAAGCTGATGTTTGCAGTGGGTATAAGAGCCTGGAAACATGATGCATTTTCAGATGGATTTGAGTACGTGAAACCTCCACAAAATCTCAGAGTTAGAGCTACTATAGAGCTACTATTAGTGAAACTGCTTCTCAGAACTAAACCTGGACAGTGTCTGGACTAAACCCTTCTAGATATTATAAAGCAGTAAATGCATGCATCCTTACAAAGAATCACCTGAGCCCATAAAACCCTCTGAGGAACACTGGACAATCTCTTCAGCTGCTCCTGCTTATGAGAGCCATGTAAGTGAAAACATGTATTTTTAGTTAGAAGCACCATTAACCCAGAGACTTCATGGGTTCATTCTGTCTCCCAAGGCGTCCATTAACTAACTGTGCACATTGACATTCACGTAACACCCTTCAGCTTTTTAGCTTTGTATATTTTCCCGGTGAAGGAAAGCTCCACAAACTGACCAAAACTGCTACTACTGAAAATCATACAACGTACTGTGTTTTTGGATGCGCAGAAGTTCTCAAATTTGATATTCAGAATTGTTTTTTGTTCATTAGGAGATAATATACGCTAAAAACAAATTAACAGCCACTTTGTTTTGACAATGGGCACTGCAATTTCTTCAGTTAAAAGGTTCAAATTTCATAATAATTCTCCACATACCTCTAGTACCTCTGACCTCCAAGAAAACTCTATTCTGTATTTTTTTTGTACTTAAAGTGTTAAAATGTTCATGTGGTTCAAATGTCTGCCCATAACTGATGATTTTTAAACTTCTTTTAAATGACTCTAAATCTGATCAAATTTATTCTTTAATTTTTGTCATATTTTCTGAAGTGTTTTTAGTCCCAGATGAAATTTCAGCTTTCTTGAATAGATATTTCACCCATAAATTTCAATCAGATCACAAGCCTGTCCATTTTTACAAATATCATGTTTTCAAATATCAATCTCATGTTCATATGACTCAGAACTTTATTAATATCCCAACCATGTTTTAGAAAATAAAACAATTTTAAGGTTATTCTTGGTCGAACCACATGACATTTTTAAGGTCGTAGCCAATTCATGCACATTAAAAAACACAAAAAATGCTTAATATAAATGTCAAACATAGATTTATGCACCTGACATTGTAAATATTTGAAAAAATTCAATAGAAACTAAATGTTAAAGTTTGCCTGTTGAAAATCCTTATACGTCATTGACACCAATACATTTTACCATAACTGCTTCATTCATCATTTTTAATATTAACCTATGGACTCATCATGACTTCACATTAAAAAGCCTAAACGGCACTTTTAGAAATATCTATGTAGTTTCCTCATCACAAACATAGCTGGAGTTGTGTTTTGTTTCACTCACACATGTTTAACACACAAGCCCTTCATATTTGTCAAACCCATGTAGAAAGACTTCATTTGGACTCTTGGAACCTGTTCACCACGGAAATAAGGAACATGACCTCCATCCAAACAGGCTTCTGGACAGTCAGACACATGAGCAGATTATTGACTGACCTGTATGTGTTTGATTGTCTTGTGTGATTGTGATTTGTGTCTATTGCCTTTAATGTGTGTGCTGTGTGTGCTTTTAGCATAATGTGACTACAGTAATATTCACTGACCATAATGTCTTTTATCGTGTGTGATGGACTCAATGTTTCTTGCCTATGTCCTGTTTTTTTGACTTGCACCAACCTGTCTGTACTGCGTTTTTCTTTTTCTCCGTGTACTGTTCCTATAGAGTTAGTGTTCCAGACTAGACTTTAGTTATAATTATAGTAGATTAGAAGATATAAGATAAGATAAAATAAGATATGCCTTTATTAGTCCCACAGTGGGGAAATTCCAGTGTTGCAGCAGGAAAATGGTAACATGCAATAAAACAAGATAATAAATAATAGCTTAAAAATACATATAAAATAATTAAAAACAGACTTAAAAATAGACTCTAATGTAACACACTGTTTTGGTGGAGCAAAAATATAAAATACCAAAACTATTATGTACAATCAAAGTAATAGTGCAGCATATGAACAGAAAAAATCTATATAAATAAATAAATAAAAGTAAAGTGACTTCAGTATATTATAATGTTATGTACAGTAATATGACTATGTTTATGTGCAGCAGAATTAGACAGGATAAATATGAGTAGAGTGACTTAAGTGAATTGTATCAGAATATACATAGATTATACTTACATATATTATTATAGTATATTTTTCAGATACCCGATGTGTAATATAAAGATAGTTATGTCATAGATAGTACTCTCAAGAACTACCTGTTTAGTTTAGCTTACATTTTACATTTTAGTTTGAAAAGCGCTCAATAGATAAAGTTTGATTGACTGATTGATTCTGCCAATAGGACTATGGATGATGAATGTGCACTGTCCCATATTTAATAAATAAACATAAACTTTTACGTTCAGTTTTTCTCGCTCCACTGTGTTTTTAAGCTCCATACGCCTTCACTAGAATCATTTGGATGATTTCAGACTTTGAATTGCTAATCTCTACCGAACAAAAGGTAAGATAACAGCATTATAACGTGACTTAAAGCTCACAAAAGTCAATTTTTCTGTAATATATGACCTTTAACCCCCATTAAAGCATCAACATTCTGAACAGCTCCACAATAAGTGACACATTCCTAGAAAATATAGGTATCTGACTGGAAATGAAAGCGGCTGTTTATATTGGTTTGTGGAAAATTAGTTTGAAAATGTGAGTTGCTTTAGGCTGTGTTGAAAGCTCTCGTGATAAAGGACACGGGGGGTTTGAGATTCAATAATGTCGGAGCACAATAAGCAGAGTGAAGGTGGACCTGCAGGACCATAAATCATCTCCTGGCACTCACCTCGTTTATCAGGATCCAGTGACAATCGAAGGCCACCAGGTTGGTCTCCACCACCTGCAACAACAAAGGGGGAAAAAAAAAATCAAAAGGCGTTAGGAAATGGGTTTAGAACATTGGAGGAAAAAAACTGTCCAAATGACCCAAGAGGATATGGTAGCAAGAAGAATTCATCAATGCAGTTTGGTGTAGATGTTGGGCTGGTTGATATTTAAAGATCCTATATTATGCAAACTTTTGAAAAGAAGTGCTCAGTTTTGTTACTTAAGTAAAAGATACCAAAAAAAAAGGAGAAAAAGTATGACATGAAAAATCAGTTTAATCAAATGCTCACAAATACATACAGAGTAAAAATGTAAAAGTATTTTGTGCAGATTTTATTTATTTATTTCATTCCTAAAGCATAAAAATCCTCACTGTGTTACATGATCCAAATACAAGAAATGAATGAAAAGGAACAGAAAGAAGAGTCATCTTGAGATCTAATAAAGCTTCAAATGTAGGAATTTTGATCAACAGTTGCTCAACAGATGTTTTAAAAATATATTCTATTTGTTAATTTATTTGTCGTTATATTTTTGATTGCTCAAATTATGAATGTGTTAAAAGTAACTCCTCAACCTTTTTTGTGGGTTTCAAAAAAATTATAAAAATACTTTTACTTTTCAGTCCTGTTCCAAAATGAAAGTAGAAAGTAAAAATATCCATTTTAAAATGTACTTAAGTAAAGTACAGATACCCACAATGTATACTTAAGTACAGTACTTCACTACTTTTACACTGCTCTTGACTCTTGTAAGTTTTTAGCAGAGAAAGGAAGGAACCACTCATTCATTTATTCATACACACCAGTGTACAGCAACACTGTGAACAAAGTGGGTTAAGTGTCTTGCCCATGGACACGACAACAGTATTCATCTGTAGGAGCTGGAATCACAAGGCCAACCTGTGGAACTGTGGAACTGACCGCTCTACCAGTGACGTTTATGTCGAAAGCAGGAATCGAACCGCCAACCTTGGCATCCGACTGAACTACACTTCCCCCTGCAGCACAGGGGATTTTCGGCCCAAACACTGCAGACACCATGAGGAGAAAATGACTGGGAGTTTATCAGAGACTTGTTTCTCTGTCAGGATAAAATGTTTCAGAGCCGAGAGGAGTAAAAAGTACAGAGCTCTTTATTATTGTAATAAGTGTATGCTAACCACATCTGGTCTACTTGTTAAACCACGCTGCTAGCTACACGTTCACGTAGCAATGCATCACCCAACTGTACGAATGCAATGTTCAAAATAAAATAAAAAGCAAGTCTCCAGCAATAATTTGCATACATCTGTGCAAGACGATATGGAAAAGTGAGTCAAATTAAGGGTGACCAGATTTTCAACATTCTAAACTGGGGTTGGGATGTTTTGTATAAATGAAACTGTGAAAAGAGCGTGAAACATTGTGCATTCTCATATCATCATCTTTGTCATAATCTGTTGCAGCATTTTTTTGCTTGATGGTCATTTGCAAACATGGATGTCTGAATTTGGTCAGTTTATGCACCTCTTTAGTGTTAGCAGGGATCAAACTGGTCAAAAATGGTTTTAGACCTGGTTTAGAGCTGATGTAGTCGGGGTTTATACTACACATCAGGGTTAAAGGGTTTGAGTTGCTATGGTTGATGTTACTTCAACTTCCACTTGTGTTCATTCAACTTCCCTTAGTGTTAATTTGGCATTTCCCACCCACCACTTCAAACTCCTGTGACAGAGGACCAGCTTGAACCAGCTTGGCACGTAATTTAATCTTAAATTAACTAAAATAAAGTGTAAAAATAGAAAAAAAAAAAAAAAACTCTGTGTTGTCTAGCTAAATCAGGATAATCTTGCAAAGTGTTATCCATTTACTCTTAAAACGCTAGTACCTATAACTCTTAATTTCGGTGTTAAAAATGAACTTTTCCAAAAATGTAAATATATGTAAATAAATTTGAATAAATAACTTAATTGCATAAATATAAATGTAAATGTAAAAATGTTAAATTAACCCTAAGAGAATAGACTTATACCTTGAGAAAATGTTCAAATGTATTCTGTTAGAGTCAGTTTTAACACTCCACTTTTTGCTGTGTAGTTTAGTCCTGGTTTGGACCTGATGAAGTCCAGGTTTTAGGTGAGATTGGTCAAAAATAGGGACATCTGGGACATTTCTTGTATAAAACTAGGACAAATTTCTGGTTTTGGATAAATCTGCTGGAATAGGGGACGCAGGGCTCAAAACTGGGACTGTCCTGGGTACCTTAAAGGTCTATTTTTGGAACTGTTTCTGGTGGAAGGTCCATCATCTGCTTGTTTTAATGGAGATGTTATGGCTTTGTCTAGGCAGAATGCTCCATTGTAGATGTGAAATCTGTATATCTAATTTGAGACAACTAAAGACAACATTATAGGTCAGATCTGTGGAGTGGCAACCCTAATCACAGAGAAAATGATTGTATTTTTGAGCCATAGAAACACCCGTAATGAATAAATGCCGCTGCTTGATGCGTTTAATGTCACACCATGAAACATTCCAGGCAAAGCAATAACATCTCACAGAGCCTCCACCAAAAAAGTTGCACAATTCACCTTTAAATCCTTTTTTTTCCTGTAATTGTCCATCTCATAATTCATATCACAGAGCAGTATTTTATTACCAACTGTCCCACGTCCCCGTCCATCGCTCATCTCCATTCTCTCATTTACCAGCGCCCCTAACTCATCCTCTCTTTCAGACGAGCTCCTCACCTCGGCGTGGCTAAAATACAGTCGCACTCGTATATCATTATCTGTAATTGTGTAGGTAACTGCGGCGGCGGGCGTCGTAAACCAGTTTTTAGCCGTAAACAAAAGGCAACAGCTGGAGCGTCTGACGGAGCGTGGCTAATAGTGCTTTAATCTCTCACACAGTCGCCATAAAACTTCATCATTAGAACACAGAAGGCTGCAGTAAAGCATTCTGTCCACGGGAGACGCAGGGACCGGAGTGGGGAGGAGGGAGAGGGAATTGGGAAATGTAAATGTTATGTCAAATGACGGCCGGGGTGGTAGGAAGATAAAAATGGAGTTAATTCCACTGACATCTGCTATTTTGGTCATAACGTCGCATCCTAATCCAGTATTTCCTACTTCTTCTTGCAGCGACGGAGCTCAACAGACTTTGAAGTTCAATCTATTTCCCGAAGTAAATTTTCCATTCATTTTTTTATATACTTTTCAAAGAATTCAAATATGAAGAAGGGGAACTAATATCCATAATGTGGTTATTTTAAAGCATACATTTAAACCATAGGACTCAGTGAAATATTTAAATAACTTTATAAAGTTTCAGAAACAGATAAAAAAGTAATGTATGTTTTTCTTTTAAATGGAAATCACGCTATTCCACTTTGTGATGTCAGGTAGTAATACAGAAAGTGCTCCACTGTGTTTTTACGCTCCACACTTTCATTATCCTGTCCAGTTCCTCCATCCAAACTACATGTATATATCTCCAATGCCAAGTAAATCTCTGCAGATCATGATTACATGTTCATATTACATCTGATACATAACTTTAGCGTAGGAACTCTAACACAGTGTATTCTACTAGATCTGAACTGTAGTTTACATGACTAGAATATACTATGTTAAAGTTACTAGTATATTCTGATACATAAAATGCATAGTATCTTTAACATAGTATATTCTACTGTGTAAACTGTATTATTATTTACATGAAAACTACTAGAATATACTATGTTAAAGTTATGCATTTTATGTATCAGAATATACTAGTCACTTTAGCATAGTATATTCTAGTAGTTTTTCATGTAAACTGAAATATTGTTTACAATACATCTTACATTTGCTTATATATATATATATATTCCCCATGTATATTATTCCTAATTCACACATGTTCATACTGTCATACTTTCTTGGTATATTTTCACTATCATCTACTCAGTAATATACTGCATATTCTCTATATTGTGTTGTAGTTAATGGTGGGCATAGATACATTTTTAAAATCTAGATTAATCTCATTGAACATTTTAAATTAATCTAAATTAATCTAGATTAACGCTATGACCATCCATCAAATGAGGCTCACTATGCTAACGGTTACAGGAGCGAATCTGGAGCCAGGCTCTGTGTCAGGGGAGACTAGTTCTAAACTTTGATGGATGAACCAGGAGCAGATGGATGGAGTGTTCTGATAATCCAGTGAAAAAATAACATGGGATATGTAGAAAACATGTGCTTTAACTTCAAATGGAAATCATTACAAGAGCTGTTTGCAGCAGGGGTGGACTGGGACCAAGAAGTAAACTTTTCCCCGATAATTCAGCCCACAGTCAGACTTGGGGAGGTTTTAACTTTGAGAGTGCCAAAACAAAAGAGAAATGTGATAAAATGTTAATTCCTGTCTGAAGTGTATAAAGTGTGTGATGAGAGGTTTTACAGACTTAAAACATGAATAAAAAATAAAGCTGACTACTTTGCGGATTTCACCTATCACAGGTTATTTTTAGAACGTAACCCCTGCGATACACGAGGGACCAGTGTATATCGCACTGCTCCTTACACTTCTATTAAATGCTAAACCACATTTACAATAAATCTAATCTAATCTGATTTTCAGTAGAATCATTTGGATAATTTGAGTCCTGGAATTGCCAATTTCTACTGAACAAAAGGTAAAAGATAACTGTTCTCTTCAAACAGCACTTGACGGCATCACAAAGTGGAATAGAGCATTTTGAGCTTTGCAAATGCAGACAGACAAATAATAAAGAGTTATTCAAGCATGTGTGAATGAAACAAAACACAAGTCCAAGTATATTTTGCAGCAATAATACAGAAGTGCAGTATACTGGACAATAACTACTTCACACCTTCCCCATATTGACTCAGACACCTTAATAAAGACCAGACAGAAAATCTAAATGAGAGTGATCTGTGCGAGTGTGAATTCTGTTGTTACTTGCGGTCATCTTCTTTTCTCTGGACAGACGCTTCAGGCCAATTAGTAAAAGGGTAAAGCGTTCACACTCACTATGTTTCACACAGATCCAACGGGGCTAAACAACCAAAGTCAAATAATCTGTCAGACCAAGAAGGACTGTACTTTTTCATCGCTAAATTTAGTACTCGTGTATATTACTCGCAGTTTGGGTTTTGTTTGATTAAAATTGATAGTATGAAGGTACTTTGGAGTTGATTCTGAGTGACTAAATCAAGTTTAATCAGGATTAAACCAGGATTAAACGATATGGAGACCAAAAGAGGGGCTAGACAAGTTCTGGATCTGAACCTACCTCAATACTGCATGGGTCTGTGCAGAGGTGCGTAGTATTCTGTGTTAGTAGTGTTACTTTTTGAAGAAATGAACATCTTTGAGCACTTTTTAGACCGCATAATTTTAGGCCTACTTAAATGCTTGAGTAAAACTGTTGTTGACAATATGAAATAATCAATACTCTATTCTACGTCTTCCGATTCCGACCCAAAAAAAAAAAAAAAAATCATGGAGAAGAAGGCAGCAGTGGTGTAAAAGTGATTGGCTTACGCTCCTGGACGTAATCGGATCAGAACTGATATCTCGCCATGTAGTTCTGCGTGGATGTCTACGGCGGAATGTTAAGCAGTTACCATGGTGATGCAAACATTAGCAAACAGAGCCCAAATAACTTTTCACCATTTGAAAACGAACCAGAATGGATGTAAACAACACATTAGCCACATTTACAAGATGTCTTTAACTCCGAATTAAATTATTCTGAATTAAATAAATCGGATTTAAATTATTCTCCTTCAAGTTTACATGGAAGTAATAATTCCAAATTAAGGTTTACATGGAAAACACGTTGAATTTATTTATTTTTGTATTTACGTCGACAGAAAAAAATCCCACAATCAGCCGCTACCGGCGTTTTGCTTTTTCTTTACACTTTTGCTGTTTTCTGCCTCCGCTCTTTTCATTATCTGTCATTTTTCCAGCGCACTTTGAAAAATTGTTTCGGTTTGAGACCAAAGTTTGCACCTTTTTGCAGTGCACCGTGGCATCAGAAGGGCGACCCAACGCAATGAACAACCACAATTATTTTTTTGAGAGGAATAAATGTTTACATGATCGTGGAATAAATTAACTCAGCTTTAACATCGGAATAAACCACTCACTTAAATCCGAATTAAGTTTAATTCCAAATAATTTTAATTCTGAATCATCATTAGGAATTATGTATATACGTGGTCTTTTTAAAACTATTATATTATTTTTTTATTACGAATTAACTTATTTTTAATAGGATTTAAAGATCTCATGTAAATGGGGCAAGTGTCTGTTTAGTGTCTGTCTAATAACAAAAATGTGTGAGGGGCTAACTGAAAAACTGTTGGCTAACGCTAGCTAGCATGTGACAGTAATGATATTTGATATGTTTAATGCCATAAATAATAAATACACCTGTTATAGTTCCAGTTTAGTCATTTTTTTATGATCAGAGGGGTTAAAACATAAATTTAAGTCTAATTTGAGAGAAGAGTTTTAGAGAGCGTTATGCCTCCAGCTAGCGTCACTCTCCAGGAAATAAGGACATTAGCAGAAAAGAATCAATAATGTGACTAAGTATGTGTGAAGTGTGAAGTAAAAATCAATACAATAGTAAATTTTATTTGCTAATATTTTATCTATAAGCCTCCAGTCACCATATTTTAACCTTTGTGTGGATTAAAAATGTGCAATGTACAATAGAAATGATCACATGAGTTATCCTCACATAAATGCTTTTGTTTATTGCTTCTGATGTACTAAAATATCATTTTATTGTATGTTTGTGGAGCCCACACAAAGACATAAAAAGCCCAGCTAGAATGATACCCACACCAAGTGCTACAACATGAACAGTGCCACTCTGGAAAAAACAGAACAGATTAATCATGAAGAAAATAGTAAGTTTAATATATTAGAAAAAAACAAAAACATTAATCAAAGGACACAGAACTGTTGAATATTCTGAAGGATAATGAGCTTTGCTGTAATCAGTTCCATTTGTTTAAAATTTAGGCTATGTAAATGACAAAGAACTCAAACTTTTTTCCTAAATTCTTTGTAAACCCAGAAGAAAGTCTTTAAAATGTTGTTATTTACATTTATAAAAACTGTTCTAAAGCTGCACATGTGCCCAAATAAATCATGTATGGGAATATCAATATGTCAACAGATTTATGATCAATATGAGTTCATGATCCTCTTTAGGTTTGATTTTCTATACAAAGGTGCCCAGATACCAAAAAGTATTCGCTGCGTATCCACAGAACGGATCCGCAACAGAGTCCACTTGCACATCGCGCCGGATCTGCTCCTGATCCGCCGCGCGGAGACGCTCATTGATAGGAACACATCTAATAAATGTTGTGTTAAAAGTGCGTCCACAGTGCAGATCTAAGATGATTTAGCAGCAGATTCGCTGTGTGACAGCGCTGCCCTGAGCAGATCTAAGATGATTTAGCAGCAGATTCGCTGTGTGACAGCAGCTGCCCAGAGGTTTGGGTTAACGACAGTCAGAAAGCGAATACGAAACAAATACGCAGCGGATCTGCAAAGCAGACTGACTGTGGGACGGATTTGTGGACCGAAAGCGGATCCACTGTGGATTCTGATGCTGTCAGGGTGACAGTGATAAACCAAAAAACTGTGTCACTGTGTCATCTTAGGTGTGCACAAAAAGGCGCCTAAACTTGGTCTGTATGGAAATATGGGCTGGGAACACAGTGAAGTGAGACACATTAGTGATGTGGTGTGCTTATGGAATAGGTTGGTTAATGTGCCAGACACAAGATTAACCAAACATGGATTTAACTGCCGTTTTGTCTGAGTCCATTTAGTGTGAGTCCGTTTGGTCTGAGTTCGTTTTAGTCTCAGTCCATTTGGTCTGAGTCCATTTTAGTGTTAGTCCGTAGACCTGACTTGGTTTTTAAACTTGACACAGGTTTTTCTGAGACTGACGACTTTTATTCTGACGCCGTTTTCCCGAAATGTGACGTATGTTTGTGTGGCAATGACAGAGGTTTTCTCAGACCTGGTGACTTTTAACTTACTCTGATGCCTTTTTGCCTGATGCTTTTTAGTCTAATGTTTGTCCTAAAATCGTACTGGAGGTTCCAAATATCATCCATGCATGTTTGAGTAATCTAGTGATCTCTCCCTATTCAAACCCTCCTTGCGTTTAGCTGTAAGATGATAAGTAATGGTTTCAGAACACATTGGATCATTTTTTTACCATACGTCGTTTAGGAAATAAATCACATTTTCAGTCTCTGCACTAGTATCGGTGGATATCGGGTGTCGACCGATACTTAAAGCCTAATTATTGAAATCGGTATTGAACCAGAAAAGGCTGGAACGGCGCATCTTTAATTGTATCCGCCCCGTTTACATGAACCAGACGCACGACGCATGAACGTAAAGTGGGCGTTCTTACTCCACAAACTGCAAATTAATACCTCGCCGTATCATTAGATTTCACAGCCTGGTTGAGATCAAACCGAGCGAATCGCCCAAACCACCACCCCCAAAACCAATCAAGCATTTTCACCAAAACATCGTGGTGAGAAACTTCCCCTAACACCAACTTCACACGCAGCGGCTGCTCATATTTACCCAATATTCGTCATGGTTTATTTGCGGTGTCCGTGGGCAAAAAAAGAAGAAAAAAAAAAAATGCTATGCTATTAACCCGATTTCTTCCAAGCCAGGTTTTTGATGACTATAATTAATTTGTGCCAGCGCGTGGTTGTGTATACGTAGGGAGAGAAACGGTCTTGAAGAGCGTGGTCTGATTACGGTTATCAACTCCAAAGGGTTTATTCAGTCTCAAATGTTACGCGGAGGAAAGAGACGGGCAAAACCATCCTCGCTCGCAAAATGTGTCTAAACAAGCACGAGCTAGCAAGCAAATGGCAAAAACGCTGGATCGTTACAGGGCCGGACTGTTTAAGGGTTTAGATGTTGTTCTAATTATGACTTTATGGTACCTGCTGTAAATATTTATTGGAGTTTTACATAAGTTAAGTGGGTTTGTAGGAAAAAGAGTTGACAAGAAGACTGAAAAAATACATACAAATACTACAATACGGAAACGGAAACCTCTATCTATGTCATCAATACTGAAAATGTTCAATATACTATTTAAAGGGTCAACATTACACTATTTTCTGATCTGTGTTATAAAGATATTTTCTCATCACATACTTTAGAGTTCTTCTCTCAAACTGAAAACACTATAATACAATAAAAGTAATGCATTTAAACTCCATACACCTTCATTAGAATCATTTGGATCATTTCAGCCATGGAAATGCCCATCTCCACTGAACTAAAGGAAAAAAACTAACTAACTAACTTAAAATCTACCACTACATGACATCACAAAGTGGAACGATTACCCAAACAAGTGTGAATGAAACAAAACTCCAAGCATGTTTTTGAGGAAGTAACAATTTAACATGGCTTAAATCTCACAAAAATCAATTTATTTTGTGTAAATCAAATAAACATGAATTTATGAATTTATGCCCCTCCTCGAACCGCCACCTTA
>JACN01022685.1:0-30346 GCA_000787155.1 Scartelaos histophorus | reverse complement strand
AGCAGAGCTGGGTCGTAACACCAAGTTCTTCTAATGTACATTTTACCTGCAATGCTTTTATTACAGCGCACAACTGCTGCAGCTAATCCTACTTTTAATGCTTTAGTGTAACATGTTGAGATGTATTTGACAGTTTTGCACTAAATGAAATAGTTTTGTGAGGTTTTGAAAATATTCCACCTCATAAAGGAATTACAACATATCATAGATTTCACTCACTTGAACAGCTGCAGTAGGATAGTTTCATTTTTGGGATATTCATAAAGTTCACAGTAAAAAACCGCCACTTTCTTCACTCGGGCTTCACTGGGTCCAATCAGCAGAGGTTTCCCCAGGATCAGAGGAGCTTTACAAAATGACAAATACAAAAACATTCGGTAAATATTTAGTTTTATGTCTGAACATCATAGTGTAACACCTACCGTCATAACAAGAGCCCAAACCTGAAGGAGAAAATGTGTGTGAAAAGTTGTTACCAAATAATGATAATTGAAAGTGCAGAGTTTTCTTACCCACAATCACCATGAATAGAAGAGGAATAATCATCCTTAAAGTTACGGCAGATCTCTACATTAAACTGTGTCTGAGTAAAAACAGAAGCGCTGGTCCAGACATGTGTGAGTTACTGATAGTGGCACGTCGCACCTCCCTCCTTTAGGGCGGAACAATCCAATTCACAAATATCTTTAATCAATATATACACCCTAAAAATTAAAAAAACACACACACACACACTTGTATATCTCATCAATATGTATCGTTTATTACAAAACACAAAAACATCCAGAACCTTGACAATATAAACATGTGTATCTGATCATAAACTGTTCTTCATCAGACTGTAACTGCAGACGGCTGCAACAAACACAGTATTTTGTTATTATATGTGTTCTGGCTGTGATATTAACAGAAAATTAACTGGAACTGATTCAGTCATTTCTAATTGCAGATGATTTCCATTTGATTTTGGTTTGATCTTGCAAAAAGTATGTGGTTCAGACACAGGAGGAAGAAAATGAGCCTTTTTTGTCATATCACTAACCAATGGAGTATTAGATGTTCACTGGGAAATTCTGCATTCTCACAGAAAGACACTCCTGCCTCGATTATTTAACCACATCATTTTTTTTCTTTTTTGTGCATCAGTTCATAATATGGATTTGCTCTGCCCCAAACACAGTGTGGATGTGTGGTATGTTTTTTTGGACATTGTTACTAGTGTTAAGCAAATATTAAAACATATTTTTATTTACCTGGTTTTGATTTTCTTGCAGGGGACCTGAGTGAGGTGGCCGTGCAGACATGGGATGTTCAGCTGAACTACAATTCAAAAACACATTTTTAGGTGTTTTTTTTAATAATACACAGTTATAGCATTATGGTGTTTGCTTACTTTGTCCCCTGAGTATCTATTAAGAAACAGAAACAGGACATTATTCGATATTATGGCTCGAGCAGGGGTGAGAGTTTTGTGTATTCTAACCTCTTTTTTGAACGACCATCTTGTAGACACAGGCCACACCCACAAATAGGGCCAGTAGGACAAAGCAGCAGAAAACAGTCAAGATCTGCTCGACAGAGGGGGTAGAGAGCTCTGGGAATGAAAAAGAATAAGTTATTGGTTTAATGGGTGTTGGGGAAGTTGTCAGAGCTAAACATACAATGAATATGGTTTTACTTGGCAATGCAGTGGTGGGTGGAGGTGGGATGGGCTTTGGGCACTGGCTTAAATATTCTGCAAGAGCAGAACATGTAAAAGTAAATGTAAAAGTAAATGTAAAAGTAAATGTAAAAGTAATCTGATGTGATGATCTTCTGGACTCACTTTATAAATATGAAATAGACAAAGCTGGGAAAAATATTTTTATTTAATTAACAAAAATCAAAACTTTTGAAGTGATTGGATCTGAGTTTTATTCATATTTAATGAATTGTCCCTTGTCAATATAAGAGGAAATTAAAAGTACCTTTGAATTTCACCATCACATCTTCGCTCTCTGTCCAGGGGCCCCTCTCGTCGTAACTGTCTCTGGCTTTGCACCTGTAAGAGCCAAAAACCTCTGGTCCAAGCTTGGCTAAAATCAGGGTTCGTCCTTGGTCCATGAATGCAAAGGGAGGAACGGTTTGAGGAATGTAAAATTCTGTTTTGGAGTCTGAAGGCAGGACAGAGCCATTATGGAGCCATGTGACAAGTGGGAAAGTTCCCTGGTTTATCTGACAGTCCAGTTTAGCAGCAGTGACTCTGGTGTCCACACTGTAGAAATACTCCAGCTGTACTTTTATACGACCTCCAACTGCGACTGGTCAGAGGAGAAGAAGTATGTTTGAGGAAGTATGAAAACACAAAAATATAAATATATACATTTCTTAATTGTGCATTCATAAAGTAAAACTCTTTCTAAACATTATGAACCGGTTTAAATTGACCATATACTGTAAAAATAATATAATTCCTTACAGTAATAGAATATAAAAGTATTTGATGCACCGTATCATCATAACTTCATGTGCAGCCAATGTCAAATACTTAAAACTACCAAAATGATCCTTATGAAATAATTAACAATCAATCAATCAATGGACAAAGCCTATTGTGATTCATTTGGATTTAGCAACTACAGGAATGTTACACAGTGTGGTACTTTCTGTCTACATGGAGACCAGACCATGTTACAGGTTAGATCTGTGGAGAGGCAGTGTCTTTGTTTCTAAGCAGTAAAACCACTTGTACAGTCGATCTGTTTAATGCAGTTTAATGTCATACTGTGGAACATTCCAAGCAGAGCAATGACATACGTGAAACAAACAGGTCATGGACCCCCAACTAAAAGCTTCCACAGTGCAACTATTGATTCTAAGTTGGTAAAGATACTTCAGTGTCAAATGATGTAAAATAATGTTCTGTTTGTATCACTCACCCACTTCCAGAGTCAGTGGTTCACTCAGGACATCCTGGACCTCCGTTTGGGCCCTGCACCGTGCTCTGCCCATCTCCAGCCCTGGGACCACGGGGACATGAAACCACACGGACAGGGATTCAGACCTGGAGACGGTGCCCACTGCACTGTCGTCCAGGAGGAGAGTGAAGTTTATGGGAGGACTTCCCCGGGACACTGTGCAGGTGATGTTCCCCACCAAACCTCCAGCAGCCTCTTTGGAGACGGACAGTGAGAGCTGAGGTTTGGTCACATACACTGGAGGGACAATAGGAAAAATTTAATTTTTAACATCTTAAATATGTGGAAACCTTTTTGTTACTTATATATTTGAGCAGCTCTTCCTGTGATTATTTTTACAAACATGTTTTAATAACATTGCTGAGTGGGTTGGTTCTTTTGTCAGTTAACAAAGATCAATAATGGGGCAAAGAAGAAATAGTTTCTCATTGCTGCATGATATCTCTGGGTATGAACAGTACAACTGTAAAACAAAACCTTTGACAGTGAGCTGCACCTCTCTGCTGCTGGAGAACCTCTTGATGTCCTGCACAGAGGACCAGGCCATGCAGGAGTAAAGCCCCTCATGTTCAGGCTGTACTCTGTCTATCACCAAACTGTTCCCCTGAGAGCGAAGCAGAGGTGAGGAGGAGGAGGACTGCATCTCCCTCCTGTTGAAGAACCAGGAGTACGACAGGTGAGATCCACGGGACACGTTACAGCAGAGGACCAGGCGGGACCCCTCATAGGCCACGGGTGGGAAGGGCTCTGAAGTTATTCTGGTTTCTGATGGAGGAACTGAGGAAAAAATGGGGAGCAGGGAATTCAACTATAATTAGATTTGGAAGTGAGTCATGAAACTAATAATCCAGCCCATGTCTGAGTATGTGTTTGTGCTGGAAGAGAGAATATTAAAACTTTGTTAATTTTAGTTTGTAATTATTATACAGATGCTGTCATGACTTGTGCTCCTCCCTCCATCCCCCTGAGTGTGGACGGAGTCTCCTGGAGCCTGAGAATCACTCCTGCCCATCAGGCTGAGGAATATTTTTGCCTCCACAACCTGTAAAATAAATTCACCTTTTCTTTTTTCATTTAGCCTTGTGTCCATTTTTGGGTCACTCCACCTGCATGTCTCCATAGAGAAGTTATTACATTACCTGGAAAGTACATATTTTATAACTGAACATTCAAGGAAGAACAACAACTTCTCAGTTGCAAACAGCAGACAGCAACACCCAGACAGGTTACTAATACATTTTTTAACAATAAATCTCTGGATTTTGTCAGATTACCAGGATATTCAGTAATAGATTCCCAATGGTCCTCTCAGTTTTGTATTTGGTTATTTAAATGTCATTTTATGATGAAATCATGCATACATGAAATCTTTTCCGTAGGATGATCACTCACTGACTACAGTTAATCCGATGCTGTTGCTGACTCCTTCTGCGTTGTCGGCTCGTGCTCTGCAGTGGTACGACCCTCCTGATGCCAGAACAACCTTCAGGAAGAATAATGCAGGCTGGTCTCCCTGAAGATCTGTCCCACTGTTGATGGGGGCGCTTTGGTCTTTTACCAGCTCATATGTGACTGGAGGAGCAGCACCTGGGGCCACACACCTGAAAGCCACTCTGGAGCTGAGATAGGCCACAGTAGGACCACTCAGGACGGGCTGGAGAGACTCTGACCCATCTGTAAATACATAATGCATAGAAAGTCATTTGTGCGTCTGGAGCTAGTTCAGGGGTAAAGGCTCTACTCTCACTGAGGCATAAGTTACACCTTTAGAAAACCATCAATAAATAACTGGGCCTGATACTGTCTTTTCTGACCCCTTGTGGCTGGAGTTGGCATCTTTTGCTTTGTCTAACATCGCCAATGGTAATAGTTTAAATATTTAATCCAAATAAATCAGAGAAATGTAATTTCTGACTCACTTATCATGATGATCAGGTTGGCCAAAGCTGAAAATAATCATTAAAAAAACAACATTTGATTTATATATATATATATTTCTTCCGTGTTGAAAAATAAAAATAAAAGTTAAAAATAAAACTCACCCCAAACTGTCAGTAAAAGCGTAGCCGTTGGATTCAACATAATTGCTTTAGGTTTATCCAAGTCATGGCTGTGAAGTTGGTCCGTGTGAGGGAAGACCTGAGGCGAGTGTTGTTCTGAGATAAAAAACCTTGTTTACATCGGCCCAGCCTTAACTGATAACTGACATTTTCAAACTTAATCATTACATCACCACCTTTAGCTGTGTGGCTTATATTTGTTTCAGTTTACATCTTTTTCTAACTTAAAAATGCTCCTGAAAGACCGTGTACTGTAAGGAAGTGCTCATGATATTAATCACAGTTTAATTTGTTTTATTTTTTTTACAGTGGATTCTACTTTTATACAACATGTATTTACAATTCAAAGAAGCGATTTTGATGCTTGGTTTGGCTTCAGAATGAGGCTTATTGTAAGAGTTCATATAAGCACAAACACTCATGATGTTTCTTGTGGGTCGTCCTGCGCAGGAGGGGGTGACCCTGCCTCCTGAGGTGGGCTCCTGCTCTTCCTCTGAGCAGAGTCTGGGCGTCTTTTCTTGCACCTCAGAATTGTGGCATGTTCTTTCACCAGGAAACGCTTATCTGAATTGGTCTGAGGGAGGAAATACACAAGTATGTAATAGGCACGGTGAGGTTTTGCAATACAGACAAATCATCTCCTCACTGCGGCACTAGTTTTTGTGCATCAGTCACAACGTACCATCACCAGCATGTGCTTCAGCCTCTCAATGGTCTTATTGTTGGCTCTCTTTCGCGACACATAGAAGGTTAATAATATTCTGCATTAGAAGAAAAAAATCATAACAATAATCATTTCTATTGCTCCCGAAATGCAGTGTATTTATCGCAAACAATTACAATTTTTACAATTCAAAACTCACACTTGTCCCATGAGCAGGGGCACAGCAAAAGCCTCAGAGGAGAGAAAGTTCACGGTGGTCTGGACCGGACTGGGGAGGGTTTTCACGCATGTCCCTACAACTTTGAACGCACTGTTACTGTTCCCAAATGGACCACAGGAGGGACTGCAGGGAGATAAAATAAGTCACAAAAATGTAACTAATAATTCTGTAGTCATGAGGAAAATATGCCAATAAAAAACACCAAAACTATATCAAAACACTCCCCCAAGAGGCACCAAGAGTGTATATGTGTATAGTGTATTATTTACTGATAGGTTCCCCTTTAGCACAGACAAGCTGACGCCATTCTTCCTGAGTCTGAACAGGAGACAGTTACAAAATACATTTCAGCCATATATAAGTGAATTAATACGAAATGGATAAATATAAACTGAGAACATATAAAAGTTCATTAGTGCAATCTTAAAAAATCATAAAATAGTCATAAAATATTTCCAATACATATATCCATAGACCAAATCCAATCCAGTGCATTAATAACTCAACAAATATGTGATGCCAAAAATGACATTATTATTATTAGTAACCCTATACGCACTGAAAATTCACATCTTACCCATCTTTAAACTTTTACCTGTGGACGTTGGAGGCCAGGGTGACGCCTGCAATAGCCAAGCCGAGCAGCAACATGAAGTGAAACAGAACAGAGGAGCTGGAGCCACGAAACATCCTCTGCTCTGCAACACAGCACCGCAGCAACGTGAACTGGAACAAAGATCAACAGTGAATCAACATCAGCTTATAACAACAGATACATGTGGGTCTATATGACAGATCAGCTATAGGATAACTAGTCTTACACTGCATTATAACAGTTCACCAAAACATGTGTGTAAAAGCTTTAATCTGCCAAGCACATCATCAGAAGAAAGCTCAATAGTATTCTCAGGTTTCAGCTCCTTGACATTTTGAATACATTTTATCATATTTTGTTTTAAATTTCTATGGCAACTATCCTTACTTTAAACTCATGGCTACAATACAGCTGATCAAAGTGAATAATTAGACAAAGACAGAAACCAGCAGCAGGTCAGAGGCAAAGTGAGCGCTGGCACTGACCTTCTTGATGTAGAAAGTCGATACGAGAGTCACTATTCCGATGAAAGGCAATAGGGGGCAGTAGTGCACCCCGACCCAGGACACTGTCTGGACATAGACCAGATCCAGAACATAGAAGGGAACCAGGAACTGCTGTTTTCCAAGCAAATGGGCCATAAGGGAAGAAGGACAGTTCTCCTGCAGTAACCTTTGAAAGGCAGAAGTTTAACATAAAGCTGCTCTATGTAACATTTCTTGGGCCATCAGCTTGTCACCATATATTACAGCTGCTTTTACTGAAATGTTTGCATGTCTCATTAAACTTCTCTTCATTTATTCAGGATTAGGTGTTTTCGATCTCACAAACATGACACGTCTCCAGAGATCTGACCTGTAACTTGTGCCTGTCCCATCACCTACTAGTCTCCATGGAGATAAGATAGTTTTAATGCCATACTACAAAACATTCATAATATATAGAGACAACAGATGAAGCACCCAGCACAATGTGCAACTTTAAAATGACATTTAAGTAATGACTAATAAAGATATAGAGCAGAGGGAAACTCACTTCCTGGGGTAATTTATGAAGAAGGCAAACAAGAATGTGGTGAGGAAGTTGAAGATGCAGAGTTTGTACATCTCTCTGCCTTTATGGTTCTCCCAACACTGAAACAATATTATATTATATATTCTATTACCTTTCACCATTCATCCCCAAATTATAATTGACTATTCAAGTATTTATAACATAAAAAATATTCTAAATAGTATAAATACAAGAGACTACAGTAAAAAGCTGCACTATAAACTCTGCAGAGCTGGACCCAAAAAGACTCAGTAACAGACTTAACATTTCCAGAGGTATCCAGAGTTCACCAAGGACAGACTAATACAATGTGTGATTTAAATGTAGAAAAACAAATTCAGTTTTGGAAAATGTACTTACTTGATCATAATCGTTTGAAAAGGTGAAAAATAAATACATCCCCAAAGAGCCAAGCTTCAGAATGATGCTCCTGCAGAAACAGTCAGGATAATGTGTAGAAAATGAACTGATTGAAAGTGCTTGACTTGTGTGAATTGTGTCTCACCGTACAAGAGTGGCATTGACCTGTGCAGTGAAGGAGTTGTCTTCAAAGCCTGAGATCTTACGGAAAATATGAGGAAGGAACATGTTTACTGTAGTTATGGTGATGGGAGGCAAGTACTGGAGAATCAGGCTGAGCAGCCAGTGTCCCCTCTGGAGGTAAAACGAACAAATAACTAAAGAAACAAACAGATTAAGTACATTCATACATAAATAAACATATATTTGGTACCTCAAGATTTTTATTTTGCGACTTCTTTGTTGCAAAGTAAATGAGGAAGAAGGCTCCACTGAGAAGAGAGAGAACGATAAGGTTGAGGAGGATGCGGAGCAGGTAAAGCCGGATCCACTGTCCAAGTGTCCTCTGGGCCTCACGTAAAGTAAACCTCTGCTCATCAAGGAACAGCTGAGAGCAGAAAAAATGTCTTTAAAGCATTTTGTGATTGACTTTAGCAACTGAATGTGCCATATGTAACTTTTCTGGTTGGAGACACAGAGTGTCCTACTCGCATCTCCACAGATTTAACCGGTAACGTGGCCTGATGGCATCATCTGCTTGTCTCTATAGTCACAGCTACGTTTAATGTCCTAGTGTGGAATGTTTCAGGCAAGACAACAGCACCTTCATGGAGACAAGCAGATGGTGGAGCGGGTGGAGGAACCTCCATCAAAGAAGGTTAATGATGGATTGGGTCACAGGGAACAGTTTTCCCTCCTCACACCTGCCATGTTCTTTCCTTGGAGCATCTTTATCATGTCTGTTGCTCTTGTGATGTTCATATTTTTAAAAAGCTATAATTAAATAATTTTAGGTGATTGAATGAGTAACAAAAATAACGTCCCAAATGCCACTTTTTCTTTCCACAGAAAAGAGACGAGGATTTACTGTTCTCCAAAGCTCAGGTTTAACTCTCACCTTCAGGTCATTCCTGATAAAACTGTGTTTAAGAGCAGCAGCTACAGGGTCCTGAATGGTGTGGTCCCATCCACAGAAGATTTTATACGACACAAACGTGTTCCAGCGTTTCCCCAGGATCTGTGTGCACTTGTAGCCTACAACAGTCCTGGAAAATAAGCAGAACATTAAAAGCAACATTCTTCAAGTGATCTTAAAGGTAACTTTTCTGGTGAGGGTCCCACTTGGTGTTGTTGAAAATGTTCAAAAGTTTGGCATAAAAAAAAAAAAACCCTCACATGTCCACAGACCTGACTTGTCTCTTACTCTGTAGGTGTCACCATCTTGTCTCCATGAAGATAGATGTTTAATGTCACTGTAGAACATACCAGGCAAACCAATGGCATCTCCATGGAGACAAGCAGGTGTTGGACCATGCAGAAAAGTTACATAGTGCACCTTAAAACAAAGTACTAAAGATAAAGATTTTTTTTAAGTTGCAAATTTAAACCTACATGTAAAGACAACTACCAATATTCAAGGAAAGGAAAGGCTGGAACTCATTTTAAATAAGGATAAGGATTGATAATCGGAGACTGACCTTCGTACAACCAGGATGAGACTGATGAAGTAAATGGATAAAACTGCATAAAGGTACAACAGAGGTGTGTTCAAACAAGGGAAATCCAGAGACCCACGAGAGTAAAACCCATAGAACACAGGGGACCGGTCCAAGTATCCCTGACACACAAAGACAGAGTTTTACTGCTCAGATACAGATCCATAAAGACGTCCAGCCACTTACTGTTCCCAAGAAGAAATCCAACACTGAATCATTGGTCTCAAACTTTGAAAAAAAATCTGAAAATATGACATAACGCGTAAAGGATTTGCAAAAGTAAATGTGTGTAAATGTGTTTGTATCGTATCATTTCTGCAAGTGACGCACCACTATTTTTGCCATTGCCGTAAAATGCAGTTGGTCCCAGGATGAGGCCCCCGACCAGAGCGCAGAGCAGCAGGTTCAGGTACACCAGGTACCTCAGAAACACAAAATAAGCTTTGACGCCCACACCAAAGCGACCTACAAAAATGTTAGAGTTAGAGTTGGACACGCACTTTGCACACGTGACTTTTATCTTTATTTACTCTCAATGGCGTGTAGTGTGCGTTGCCATGGCACCAGTCCTCTGAGGGCCTCCCCCATCTGCTCCCGGGCCCTCCTCCTGTTTGTGCTCTGGCTTCGCTTCCAGGACTCCCAAAAACCAATCCTGGGCTTTTGCATCATCCTCATGTCCCTGAACATGACATAACGATAATGCAGAATATATTTAAATGACCCTGTCCCACTGAAAACTAAACGAGTTCATGAATTAACGCGTGTCATGTAGCAAAACACTTTTACTTTTACACTATTACCCCTCGGCTAGAACCTCCATTGCATCCCCGCTCACCGGACGTCTCTCTTGGCCTGGAGACACAGCAGCAGGTTCCTGATTGGCTCTGTGCTCGTCTCTGGTCCACGGTTGTTGTGGTTGGAGCGTCCCGCCTGCAGACTGGGAAGAAGGTCCAAAATCTGGGTTTGATATAACTCCGAGTCCGAGGAGAGGGTGGACTGGGCGCTCTCTTCTGTGGACGACATTCACATTTTAAAGAATATAAAGAATAATATTTGAATTAGGAATAAATACAAATCTTTGAAAAAATGTGAGTTTTGCAAGGAAACTTTGTCAGCTGTATGTCAATTATTTATAATATTAGATTTTATTTTGTGATTAATTCTTGACCACGTGTACAGAAAGTCACAGTAAAACAAAAACACTGCACTTTACCTGAGAGGAGCCGCATGAAGCTCACAGACTTAGATTCATCCATTTTTGGGATTTCACTAAAGAAGCATCGAAAAGTGAAAATGTCTGAAGAAATCCCCTCTTTCTCACATCTTGGTCTACATTAGCTTCACACTGATCAGAGGTCGTAGTTTCTAAGTTAAATTTATGTTATACTTGTGAACTTCTGCTAGTTTGACAGAAGGCAGGAAATCACATGACAGGAAGCCACAAAATGTCTGTTAAAATAACCAATACAGGACAATACAATGCAATTTAAAAGGCAATATGAAAAATTAAAACAATTACTTAAATTTGAGACTTAATTACGCTTTATACAATCAATAATATAATTTCAGTCTGTCAGTTTCTAACAGTTTGAACAATAGCCCTGCAGTGCAGTGATGTTCATCTCAGATGCTTCTGCCTCCCACTGCTGCACCACAAAGGCATTTGAGGTTTCGCATTATTACCAGTAAAGCATTTACCAAGAAACAATAGCTTGCTAACAGGGATCAGTCTGTTACAAGAAGAAATACTCAATCTATACACGCCCCCGCTCTCACTGAGTACTTCTGCATACAGCGATGTCATAGGAAGCAGAATATACCAGGCAGGCTTAATGCACTAATGGAAAAATGTACAACAAATCAACCTTGCACCAACCAAGGTGAGTCAATGTCCATCCATCCATTTCTCCCGCTTCATCCGCCTGGGTCAAGCAGGCAGGGGCAGCACTGCCCATGACTCTGTGACCAGACCCATGGGCAGGCAGGGGCAGCACTGCCCATGACTCTGTGACCAGACCCAGACCCCCTGAGCCTCTGCAGGAGGAGAACCACAGGAGGGCTTATGTATAAAACATAAATGACATGACCTGAACTTGATTCAATACAAACCAATAGCCTTGATTTAAAGATAATTTTATATTGACTCTGCTGTTCCTCTACGTTCTTTTATTGGACAAATAAGGTTCTCTTGTCCTATATTATAAATTTGGCAAGAATATGTAATATGGATACATAAAACATACATACATAAAAAAGAAGTTAAAAAAAAAAAGAAAGAGAATTTTACCTTAGTTATCTAAAATTATTTTTTTCAAGATTTGTTCATAATACTTATGTAGAACAAGGGAATTAGATTAAATATACAAAATACTCTCAAATAATTCTCAAATTAATAATCATAATTCATAATTATAATATTACAATTATAAAACATAATTATTTAATTATTAAAATAAAATTTAATATTTGGCTTTACAATAGGGCGAAACCAAATGAATGCACTCTGGGGGAGGCTATCGGTAGAAAATTGTATCTCTAGAAAGTTTTGTAGCATTTAGGATGAACTTTAAAATAAACTTACTTTTAAAATACTTTTAAAATAAACGTTATTATTTTTTTTCTTTGTCTTTCTTCAGATAATGAACATGTGTAAACTTGTCCTGATTGGTGTCTCCCCCCGCTGAGTTGGTACGTGCCTCCGCGCTCCGCCTGAGCGCGTGCCTGAGCGCGTGCACGCGGCCGTGCGCGGGTTCGACGGTTTCGGGTTTTTCGGGTTTTTCAGGTTTTTATGTCTGGGGTAAGTGTTTATTCTTTCTCGATCGTTTTTAACACGTTGTGTCCGCTTATGTTCTACATATGTTCTACATTATCGTGTAGTGTCGTGTAAGTTTGTGTTTTCTGAAGCTTTTCATACAGCAGGTCTCTTCCTTGGTGTTGCCAGGCAAACTTCAGATTTACTGTTTTGACTTTAGGCTAAACTATTTACTGGCTTAATTACTGTAAAAGTTCCAGTGTCCTAGTTTGGCTGTAATGGTTTGTCACGTATTGTGTAATTACAGGTGCTATAGTTTGTGGGGACGTTACTTTTGCCTCATCTGTGCCCTAGTTTGATCATTGCGACCTCTGATTTTACCTGGAAATAGTTTCAAGGTACAACAACTTTGTCAAACTCCTTAAACACTGTGCGTATAGTTACCACACAACCTTGTGTCATTACCAAACTTACTTGATAACACAATACAGAATTTCTCCCATACAATGTCTTTTGCCCTGTGGTGTGTCCCTATTCTTCTTGTGTTTTTTGTGTTTTGTTTGTTTGTTTAACCCCCAGAGCTGCTGTGGGGCCAGTTGTCTGGGTGAGAGTTGAAAGTGGACACTCCCAAATCCTCAGATTTGTCCTATTGTGTCATTGTGTTTTACAGTGCAATGTTGACCCTATAACTTTATTGCTTTTGATATATGCTCTTTAGCTTCCTTCTACTACAACAACAACCATGTAATCCGACTTCAAGCTGGATCAACAACTTTATTTTCAAAGTTATTTCCATGATCTCACTCAACTCTGACCCCCCATCCTTCTGCCTGTGTGCACTGATGATCCCACTCTGTTTCCTGGCTTAGTTCCTGGATCTCATAGGTCTACACTGAGGAAGTTACCACATTAAAACACTGTAGATTCTAGTAATATTTGACAGACAGTGACCTTTGTGAGGCTGGGAAAAGAAGTTTGTCTGTTGAGCAGGAAAATGCAGTATGAAAACTGTGTGTAACATGATCTAGAAAGTCTCGATAATGAGAAAAATGTGTTGCAGAAAAAAGTTGTGCACGCTACTGATCTAACTGCAATTTAAGTCAATGTTGTAACCGAGACGGGACCTCCACCCTGAGCCAAATCACTGAGGTGCATGTAAGCGCAGAAATATGCAAAGCTGTTTAATATTACATTAACATCCTATAGGAAAACTTCAACCAATCAACCGTTTAGAGTCCATTCAGAAGTTTGTGTTGTGTAAACTACTTTTTTATGCTATACAATCTATAATACACCTATACTTGTAGAAGTCATACATTTGAACTAAACTTCAACCAGAAAAACATGGAATTGAAAGCAAAACACAGTATATCTTCTCACTTGTGTATAATGGCAGATATTTTATTTTTGTGAAGAATTGCATGGGTTTCTCAAGTCAGTCCCAATCACACTATTGCCATTTTTTTGCTATTCACATTATGATCCATACAAAGAGGTTTTCAAAAGTATTATTTATTTATTTTTCCCGTCATTAATCCTGTCGTGCATGGGTGTGTATTTGCATAATCTAAACAAGAAGTCACTGTTGAAATCTTGGGTTACATAAAAATTAATTTGGCAATGTAGTGTTGTCATTTAATTATTGTTAATGTAATTTAGTCAGTGCATTCATGAATTTTATTAGAGCTTATTTATTTCATATGTTTTGAAATATTGATCAAGCCTTAGCAATGTGTACTTTTATGAGATTAATAGTATTTGTTCTTGATTATATAGAAAGAGCGTGTATTAGATGTCTGGATTTGATTTACTTTTATGCTGTGTGTGCTGTAACTAATTACAAGTCAGTGTTCATGCTTTGATGTTGCTTTATTTGAACATCTCAGTAGAGCAGATCTGAGCACAGGGGGGTAAAGGGAATAATATTGAATAAGTCCCTTTGTGGTTGTGAACAATGCTGTCCTCTATGTCATTTGCGAATTTACATTTTGGTGACTCACTTGAGTGTGACAGCGTAGCACATCACACATTGTTGTCACGATTTTCACAAGATTACAGGGAACTCACCACTTGTGCCACTGCCGTAACAGAAGTGCAGCACTGTGGAAAACAAAACCAACTACATAGAGAAAAGCACTGGCTTGATATGCGATGAAACTAGTTATTTGAAACACCTTTTTGCCTTTAAATACTTAATCAGAAAGACATAAAGAGCTTTTTTTTCGTCTGAAAGATTATCGTTAAGTGTTTGTCTTTCATAAATCAATCAATCGATCAATGTTGATGTTGGGCAATGCAAAAATAAACTGAATTGATTGCATTTTAGCGTATACTTGCAATTTATATGTGATAATTTGAAGACATTCTTGTGAAACATTGCTTCTGTATGAACTGTATTACTGGAAAGTTCACATTGCGTTTGGACATGTTATGACGATGCAGTAACTCCACTTGACATGCTCATGTTTGAATTTATATTTATACAAGGTTGTTCTGTCATTACTTGAGAGTTAAATAACAGCTACATAACACATTTAGATCTATTTTGTCTCATTGTATTAAGTCATTGCACGGGTATTAGGTGCATTGGGTATTAGCAGATACTTTGAGCTGTAGTATCAAAATCAGTATCGGAGCTAATTTACGTCTTTAACACTTTGTTCTTGCGTGGTGCTGGCTGGTTTCTGTCTTTCCCTTAAGGACAAGTTGTAACACAGTCTATTGGAATTCATACCTTACGCTCATGCACCTCTCCCCTCCCCTCTCTGTTACAGGTACAGGCACAAACAAACAGCATGCTGGGAGTGGAGCGGGCAGCTGTACGGGTGCGGCCCTGATCCCCCGCTCTAGGGCCAGTCTGTGACCAAACAGAAACCCGCTCAAGAAAAATGGCCCAAAACGTGAACTACCATGACTATGCTTTGTTGGAAGATGGATTAGGGTAAGTCTGTCTCATTATTACATTGGAGTAGTAATGTAGTCAAGGGCTTATCAGCTGTAATTCGTTTATCTGAGATTTACTGGTCATATAAAATATCCAGGTGACTCAAACTTTTAGTGCTAATTGACTATTCTGTCACAAACTTCTAAAATCTTCTTATATTTGTTAAAATTCAACAAGATGAATCTACCTACAAAATGTAATAGTATATGCAATTGAAATGCTAAGTCGTTTCCACACCAGTTTTTAGACACTGTGTATAGAGATGTCCATTGTAGGAGGCGTTTGGACGCAGCCCACATCAGTAGTACAGCTGAGTCAGGAGTTCATTATCTCCTCTTGTTTTTTTAATGGCCCTCCCTCCTGTAAGTGCACTCTTACTCTGCTATTAAGATCATCTCTGTTTATTAAAGGGACACTATGCACATTTTCTGGTGTGGGTCACAGTATAATATAAATCATAAGATAAGAACAATTATTTTATTATTTATTGTCCCCGTCAACCAAAATAGAAATTAATTTTGACACAGTTTAAGATACATTCATTAAAAATAAGTCATAAAATTTCAACAGTAAGTGCATATATAGTTGCAAACTTTGGCATTATATTGCTCCTATGTCGTAGCAAATGATATGCAATGATGACAATATGTAGACCGTGAAAGAGCTGCTTCACTAGTAACACGATTAAATTCCTATTGCTAAGTCTTTTGAAATATGAAAATGGCTGTATTTAAGACCACATTTGTATCCATATTAAAACGTTACTCTTGTGTTTCAGGAGTCCAGCGGATGAAGCGGGGGTTCACGACTCGTTCCATCAGCTGATCGAGGAGCAGAGTCAAAATGCTGAATTCTCTGAGGCCTATGAACTGCAGGAGCTGCAAAGGGAACTGGAGGAGGAGGAGGAGGAGGGGAGAGGTATTTAATGGTCTCGAAAAATGTCAATACAGGACCCCCATAAAAACTGGTGGTGTAGGGTATTTGTGTAGTAGTGTTATTATTAATAAACCTGTGGGGAGAATTTGAATTTATTCATAAATTATACTAAAACTAGATATTTTGAGCCTGTATCAATACTGAAAGAAATTACATAAATAGGAATGTGATCATTTTGATAGTAGCTGATTGTTTTATGAATTTGGCTAACCATGCAATTAGTTTTTCCTTACATTTTGATTTGGCACTGTTAAAAAAAAGATAAGAATGCATTTGGGATCTGGGACAGCAGATCCCCTTGATCACACATAAAAATAATACAATTTGTTTTATAATACAATTTAAATGATTAATAGATTTGATGGTTAGATGGTTTTGGCTTGGAATTGTAGAATTACTGAAAAGGGTCAGTTTCTTTTTTTCAGTTTTCTTTTTCCTTTTAGATAATGTGGCCTACTTGTCCAGTCCCAATAATGACCTCTACAGGAGGAGGCAGAGGAGACCGGAGGAGACAGAGGAGGGGCAGACGGACACTCTGATGGGGGAGCGATGGTCCTCTGACACTCTCAAAGTCCTGTCCTCTATGCCCAGTCGAACCATCGGTCAGTATGAGCACTTAAGTCCAAAGAGTTAATTTGTTACTAACATAAATAGGATATCCTACAAAATGAGTTATATAGCAGCGAGGGCTAGCTTTATTTGGAGTTCTTTTAAATGCCTATAAAACACAAACCACTGTCCATTAGTTTTACACAGTTTTTTAGTATGCATGTGATTAATCAAACTGGAATCATTCAATGTAATATGTAATGTCTACATGTTTTGCTTGGAATGGGGTGGAGAGATACTGTCACCTTTCAAACTACAAGTTGGAGATTTGTTACTGTTAATTTGTTTTGTTTTTAACTTCTGTTTTCTGAGTTGTAGTTATAGGTATGTAAACAAAGTGTTTACAGAAGTACACAGGATATTGTTCAACTAATAACAAAATGAACTCTAGTACAAAACTTTATTAGTGTAACAGAATGTGCCCTGTTCCTGTCCGTGACGGAACAATAAGTCACCGCACATTAAAGTTTGACACGTTATCTTATCTTTTACTCCTCCCCCTCTCTCTTTATCCCTCCCTCTCACATCCCTCCCTCTCACATAATACTGACGACTATCTTATAAGTGTCTTTATATGTTGTGATTAAATCATTTACCTAAGGGCAGTTGAAGGCAACTGAGTTTGAAATGAAGTTGAAGTTTGAAATGAAAAAAAAAAGAATGTAGAAAAAAGCTATTTCAGTGTGTTTTAATAATAGAAGAACAAAGCAGAATTGTTTTATTTTATTTTACTGGAAACAGAGTTTAGTCTAAATACTAATCAATACTAAAACTAGTATCAAAACTAGACTCAATTGATCAAGTATCAACACTGAATAGAAAAACTGACTACATTGGACCTTTCTGAAAGGTCCAGAATGTCTGGCCTTTATTAAGGGAAATGTAAATGGACATAAACTGCATTTATTTTGTCTAGGAAATTGTAGAGAAATCTTGATAACACTAGTATTGTCTAATAATTAGCTTGTGCTTTGCTCAGGCCGAAACAGAGGAGCCATCATCTCTCAATATTACAACCGCACCATGCAGCTGCGCAGGCGGAGACAGAGCAGACCCTCAATCAAAGACTTCTCCAGATCGTCCCGTCCCAGTATCCGAGGCTACGGCATCGAGGCAGACGGCACAGACACAGATGGGACAGAGGGTAGCTCCAATTACTTTATGACTATGACTATGGTTTTACTAGTTTGTTAAATTTATTTGATCATATCACATATTGCTATACAAGAATAGTGTAGCGTTGGTGTAATAGTGTTGACAATTGTGTTAATAAGTTAAGAGAGTAATAAGAGTAATAAGAGTTAAGTGACTGAAATCCTTTCATACCCACACCACATCAAAACTGGGAATTAACCTGAAATTAACTGGACTAGACCAGAGCTAGACCAGGACTGGACTAGGAATAATCCAGTGCTAAACCAGGGCTAGACAAGAGCTATACCAGCATTAAACCAGAACTAAACCAGGGCTAAGCCAGAGCTAAACCAGGGCTAGACCAGGACGAAACCATGTCTACATATGGACTAAACTGGGCTCTAACCAGGACCAATGTGAACACAGGCATAGTCTTGTAAATCAAAATGTTTTGGGTATCCTATATGTAAATTTTGGTGTAATGTCATATATTTTGGTTTGCAGTCAGTAAGAGGGACCATTTGGTGAACAACCTCCAGAACCTGTCGGTGAGTGACAGGGTGAGGATGTTGCGGGCGATGCCTCTCAGCATTGCTGAAAAGTCTGAACTCAGGTTGGACTCTCCACCCTTCATCTTTATACACTGCTGCTCTTTTGAGATCTGACAAATGTTCCTCTGTGGTTTTCAGGCGGTTGGCGTTACAAAAGGAGCGTCGCACCTTGTCAGCTCGTCAGATCCCCTGCTGCAGCCGCCTGAAGTATTACATTATAATAGTGAGTAAATGTCCTGTCTCTGGCCTCTGGGCTTCCTCTTAACTGTGGGTTTTAACACAAAAAGTGGCGCTGGTATGTTGTTTTAGATCTTCTGTATATATGCAACTTCCACATTAACTGTACATGTGTATTAAATTACTATCCAAACCAGTTCCTCTTTTGGCAGATGTGTGTTTGATGTTGCTCTGTTACTCAAGCATTTACAACTTTTTGTTTATGCCCCAGCACCATCCTCTTGTGGTCAGGAGGGATGAAATAGAACCTTTTAAACTTGGTGAAATGCTTATTGATGTATTAAACCTGTGTTGTTTGTTGTTTTCAGGTGGCGAGGCAGGGCTGGTACAGCTGGCTGTCGTTCCTGCACTCCCTGCAGCTCTGGCAGGTGGCGCTAAAGAGAGTCAGCGGACGCTTTGGGACGGGGGTGTTGTCCTACTTCCTCTTCCTCCAGACACTGCTCTTCTTCAACCTCTTCCTCTTCCTAGTTACTGGGGCCTTTCTGGTGCTCCCCCAAGTGGTGCACCCGCCTGACCCCCACCCAAAGAACCTCCCCTTCAAGGGTCTGGAACTGCTGTCAGGGGGGGTAAGATTTGGGATAAATAATCCATCCTCATATAGCAAACCAGGAGTAAAGCTGCACTATATAACTTTCTCTATGAAGATGTCATTGCTTAGCCTGGTGCCATATTAAACTTTATCCACACCAACAAGCAAGTGACAAGTTAATGTCAGAAAGTTGACTCCATTCTAAGAAAAAATGTATCATGAATAATAATACATTTTATTTTTATTCACCTTACTCCTCCTTGCCCACTTTTTTCTTGTGGTGGCTCTTCCAGTTGAACAGGAATCCCATTCATGTCAAGTCTGGTGGCAAATTTGAGAAAAAGTTTTGTTGATTAAATATGACATAAAAAAGGTTCATTTGAGCAAATGTTCATGTGCACCAGCCAATCAACACTGCACCAATTCTCTGGGGGGCTTTAAAACGACTCAAGTGTCTGTATTGAACTTATTTGCTGTTAAGATCGGCACCTTGATACAAAATAATCCAACCTGAATAATTAAGGTGTTGTCCATGGCAACATTTGGAATAAGGTGAATGGTGTTTTTCTAAACTCTGTAAGAAGCTGCACAATGAGTACAATTAAAAAGAGTACTTTTGTATGTTTTTCAAGGTGTTGTTGTGTAGCAGCTAAAACACCTGTAATTGACTAAATGCAAAATAGATCAGTTTAAAGCCATACTGTGCAACTTTCCAGGCAAAACAATGTTATCTCCATGGTTACAAGCATATGGTACACCCTACGCCAGAAAAGTTAATTGAGAGCACCTTTTAATCGTGTGCATTGTGTCTTATAGGGATACTTCTCAGATACTGTGATGTACTATGGGCACTACTGTAACTACACATTCGGTCACACGTGCACAGAAGAGTGTTCACTCTCGTACAACATGCCACTGGCCTATTTCTTTACCATTGGAGCCTCATTTTTCATCACCTGTATCATCCTTGTTTACAGGTACTTTATAAGCAAAAAAGTCTGTATGTTCAAATAATAATGTATGGTAAATATTTAATTTTGTCTTATTTCTTCTTCAGTATGTCGAAATCTTTTGGTAAAAGCTTCAGAATTGACAAATCGCACAGTATTTTGGCCATGAAGGTCTTCTGCTCCTGGGACTTCAAGGTCATCAAAAAGACTTCTGTGAAACTCATGTCTGAGAATATTCACACACAAATAAAGGTCTGTTCAGCCACTTTGTCTGGTCACATATTGTAATATGTAAAAAACAATGTCATGTCATGTTATATGCCACAGTAACAGTGACAGTGAGTTGAGTGTACTATCACAAGTCTACGTATTATTTATATCTGTCTATAAGTACCATCAAAGAAAAGATTTGAGTTTGAACCACCAGATCTAAACCAGGTCTTAATCAGGGCTAAATTAGGTCTTGAAATAGGGCTAAACTATTGACACAGTAGCTCTAACTAAAAAATTACCAAAAGAGAAAAAAATTGTGGATAAGATGTACTTTTAATTCAGAAAACAGTGGAACCGAAGAGGTGTCTGCACCACCAGAAGAAGCTCATGCACTCCATTGTGACACAGTGTATGGATTGCTAGCTTCCATGCCTTCCAGTGCATTGTTTTGTTGCAGTTGCAACAAAAGCATTATTACAATACTTACACAAATTCCATTCCAAATTTTATTCCACAAGTTGGATAACACTAAATATTGCATTGTAATGTTTGTATGTTGTTACTTTCCTGTTGGTTCTCACTGTCCCTGATTTGTTTCCATGTGCAGGAGCTGTTGGCAGAGGTGAACCACAGTCAGGTACAAAACACTGTGTGCCAGAGGCTGTGGAGAGTCACAGTGCATGGTATGGCCTGGGCCATCTGTGTCGCCAGCACCACTGGATGTGCTTTTGGCATTTACTTCTTCTCTGAGCACATGCATAAGGTGAGACTGGAGGTGACATTGCGGCATTACACCTTTTTTTATCATTTATCACCTTTACTGAATCTATTCTTGGCTCACTTCCAACCACGTAATAGTTTTACTTCTAGAGTAATATGTTTTACAGTGTCAGAGTACTCTTACAAAATGTGAGTAAGTCTACAAGTGACAAAAGATTTATGTTGATCATTTTACATTATTTTACATTGTTTTGTCCTTCAAATTACATTAACTTCAAATTATAAATCAGATCAGATGTCTTACAACTTTTGGCCACTCCCTGATTACATCTAAAATTATAAAGCTGGTTCTGCGTTTTAAACTACAGGAGTTAGCAACATGTTCCATAAGCTACCATGCTAAATTAATGTCATTTTCTTGTTCTACAGAACTTGGAGCACCAGTCCCGTAGTGTCACAAAGGACCCTATTGTGACCGAGGCGAGTATGCTGGCCCTCCCTGTGCTGGTGTCTTTTATAAACCTGTTGGCTCCTGGTTTGTTCAATGCCGCCGCCTGGATGGAGGACTATGACTCGCCCCCTGTTCGCACCTATGTGGCCATTAGCAGGTACTTAAGTTCTGAGAGCTCCAAACTCATTGCATTAACTAATGTATTTTATTAAAGTTTATATGATGACTTTCAGAAATTTGATGCTCAAAATGAGTGTGCTGGGAGTCCTTTGTTACCACTGGTTGTTCCGTGTTGCAAAAGACCCTAAGAGTATTGGCCTAAAGGTGAATTAATAGTGACATACAAATGCTAATTACAGGTAAATGTGTGTATTCAAATAAATGCGTTTTCATTTTAGTGCTGGGAAACATTTGTTGGACAAGAACTGTATCGCTTCCTGATTATAGACTTCATTTTCACACTACTGGACACTTTGTTTGGGGAGTTTCTTTGGAGGTTTGTCCTAAATACTCTTTGTATTGATACTGTGCAGGGACATCACGCTGTTTTTAAAAAAAAATGTATTTCTATGGTGGAATGTTCATTAGTTACCATGGTGATGTACACATTAACAATAACTACCAAAAATGCTTTTAGATTGTC
Source organism: Scartelaos histophorus (assembly GCA_000787155.1). NCBI lineage: Eukaryota > Metazoa > Chordata > Actinopteri > Gobiiformes > Gobiidae > Scartelaos > Scartelaos histophorus. The sequence goes on along the minus strand of JACN01022685.1, from coordinate 8,113 downwards.
TGAAAACTCAGGAAAAAATATGCAACAAATTGAAACAAAAGATTTTCAGGAGCCTGTCGTCTGTGTTCATGGTCAGGTTTAGGTGTTTGTTTTTCAACACAAAGGTTTATTTAGACTTATTTTCTTTTATTTAAACTTGTTTAAGAGCACAAATCATCTCACCTGTTGTAGTTCTACCAAATCAGCTCTTTCTGGTCAGACTGTGTTAAAATAAAGATCAAATTAAATCTAACTTGGGCAGCAGAACTTCTAATAGAGTCGTGTTTTCAGTTAGCTTCACAACCTCAGGGAATGTTGATCACACCAGCTGCAAGTATCTATATTAGCGTTGAATTACTTGGTTTCAGATGACGCCACAACAGTCTGTCAATAATATTTAATATAGATGGGGGAAGTTAAAATAAATATTGTTTAAATATTGTTTAACTATTTTTTTTTGTTGCACAGACTGTTTTCTGAGAAGGTGCTAAAACGCCGGAGGAAGCCTGTGTTTGATATCCCCAAAAATGTCTTGGACCTCATTTATGGACAGACGTTGACTTGGTGAGTTAAAGATACATTTATATCACCTTTTATTGATGCAGAGGTTGTTTTCTTTAATTACTTTATTGTTTATATTTAGGTTAGGTGTCCTCTTCACCCCAATACTCCCAGCAGTGCAAGTGCTTAAACTCCTGTTGCTCTTTTATATAAAGAAGGTACAGTGATCTATGTGTTAAATTACACTTTTGATTCTGATATCAACTCTATACTATTGATAAGATGCTCCTAAACCTCAAGAAGAAAATACAAAATGGATTTAAACAACATATTTTCCAGAGCGTGTTATCAAAATAGCATTTATGCTCATGGTTAGATGTTTGGTTTTTTTTGGGTTTTTTTTAAGAAAAGTGAGTGACTAACTGATAAACTGTTGGCTAATGCTAGCTAGTAACAAACTAATGTAATTGTGAGAGGGAGACTTCCTTCTTGTATAGCAGCACAAAATCAGCTCATCCTGTTGTAGTTCCAACTAAGTCAGTTCCTTATGGTCAGATTATTTTAAAATGAAACTCAGATTAAAGTTCAATTTGAGTAACAGCTTCAGACAGAGCAGTTCCCACAGTTGGCGTAATACTCCCAGGGAATGTCGCTGACATCAACTGCAAAGTATCAGTAATAAACGTATCAAATACTTTGTCACACTGGAGGGACCTGGAGTCAAAAGTGGAACAGACGCACCACATTTTTGATAAATCATCAATAGATCAGATAAATGCTTATGTTATATTTATTTATTTTTACAAAATATATTGTACAAATTTGAATTTCAGAAGAGGAAATGTTAGTTAGTTTACTTCTTTATTTAAAAAGTGAAAATTATTATTATCATTATTTTATAGTATGTAACAAATCTATATTTAAATAGAACTAATATGGATCGATCAAAGTAAAAAAATGAAGAGTGTGTGTGTAACCTCATGTTTTTCCTCTTTCCTCTCAGGGCAGTGTGATGATGAACTGTCAGGCTCCCAGAAAGCCGTACAGAGTGAGCCAGATGACCACAGTGTTCATCACGCTCCTCTGTATCCCGTCTTTTGTGGGAGCATCTGTCTGTGTCACCTACACCATGTGGAGGTAATCTCGATCTCGATTGGCTGATCTGGTCTGATTGGTTAAATCCTTAAACAGTGGATATGTGCGTTAGTATTAGGGAATTAAAAAGCTCATGTTTGATACTAAGTGAAATAACTCTACTGATTTTTATACCAAATTTATAAAAAATGAGCACTCTTGTTTCCATGACTAATTCTGATAAAGTTCATGACTATTCTAAGCACTGACTATTCAGGAAATATCCTTCTTAGTTACATTTATGTAATCCTGTCAGTATCAATACCAATTCAACATTTTGATAATAGTTTCAGTGTTGATTAGTATCTGGGCTACATTTGCATACTGTCACACTAATGTAAATTCAATAGACACTGATCACAACAGCCGACTGTGACAAACGCTGTTATTTACTGTTACTTTCGGGGATCATAATCATCTACCAGGGTATTTGCCAATAACAAATACATTTACTATGTTTTTCTCCAGTATTGTCCCATCCTCTTCATGTGGTCCGTTCCGAGGGCTCGACACCATGATCCAGGCGGGAAAACTCTGGGTCAAGGAGTTGGAAAATGCAAACCCCAAACTGGCAGTGTTGGCCAGAGCTTACTCCTATTTGGTTGAACACCCATTTTTCTTGTTTGTGGGAGCAGGCATCTTTCTGTGAGAAACAATACACTATGGATGTAACCTGTTTATAAAATGACAGTTTATTTTAACCCAAGTTTTTTCTCTTGCAGAATAATAATCTACTTCCACAGTCAGGTGGTCGATGGTCAGAGGAAAATCATTGACTTGCTACAAGAACAAATAAAAAATGTAAGCTATAGATACATTTTATATGCTATTATTATTTTATACATTTAAATGTATTAGAATGTCCCTCTGTTGTATATATTAAATGTCACTGATTGTGTTTTTGTCCTTTTATCTGTCAGGAGGGAGAGGACAAAAAGTTTCTCATCACTCGACTTCAGCACATCCATGAAAACAGGCGGACTCCAGCACAAAGACTCACCAGTCAGGTCAGACACTATCTGGGTTTTTCTTATGGTGACTTGACTTGAATGAAAATATTTTCACTAGATTTTCAGATCAGCAGTGCCCCATGATTACAACAGAACCACTGAGATTATTTCCTATTGTAAAGAAGATAATCTATCCATAATGTCCCATATCACATCTATCATATCTATAATAATATATAAACTTACAAGTAACACTGTTAATATTAAATGTAAAATCATAATGTTGAGTGTTAATGGTCCTAGACATGTTTAAATCCCCAAATAGTTCAGTTCTAGTCACTGGTTATGTGCACACCAACATTCAGATGGTTTTATTTGAACACTTTACTTTACTTTAAAAATCCACTGATGAACTGACACTTCTGATGTTTTTTGTTCATGTAAACACACCAAAATTCAGCTGTAATTACTAGAATATCTGATGATTATAGTTGAATTTAGCAGCTACCCACTGATATGTTATCTGAAGGGAAGAGAATTATATTATATTTGCTGTACATCACTGAACCAAAAGTTGTGTTAGATGTTTTAGTTAGTTAAATGTTTTTTCTGTTTTTCTGTCTTTCAGGACTCTTGCTGTTGAGTGGGCTCCTTTTTAAACTGTAAAACTGTGGGACAAAACTGGACGAGCTTAACTGGAGTTTCATTTGAATCATATATTATATATATTTATATGTATAATAGCTGCACTTTCAGACCAACTGTGAACTTTTGGTTTCTCTTTTTACCTATTTTTATACTTTTGTTACACTGCATAATGTAGATCAGCCTGAATGTTGTTGGTTTGAGATTGTTGAGAAGTGTTTGTGTTGTTTTAATGTTTTAAATTAAATTATGTTTTACTTTTTAAACAATAGACTTACTTTCCAACTACCTATTACAAAAGGAGTATTTTTTATTACTTTGCAAACATTTTTGTAGATTTATTAGTAAATATTATTATTATTAAATTATTATTCATCCAAGTAAGAACAAGCAGCATATTTGGTGAAAAGTAGAAACAGCAGCACCATAGAGGGATGACTGTAGAGAGCACCAATACTTCCCTTGGAGAGAGTTTGTTTGCCTATACAGAAGTAATAATGTAATACAACAGTGCCTCAGTCTTTGCCCAAACAGCTCCAAATTTGAGCAGCGTATCTATGTACTAAGCTTAACACGACCGGCACAGTATGTACAATTGTCCACTTCTGAAGACCGTTTCCTAAGCACAGTGATTTATGTAAGTCTTGTGCCTTGTGCTTTACTGTCCCTGTATCTTCAGTTTTGTTTTCATAGTCTCAGCTGCCATTGTTGAGCATGCCCAGTAGCTTTCGGGGGTCCATGCCTTGCTGCTGAGCCATCTTCTGCACATCGAAACCCATGTGCTTGAGGAACTGTATGACGCTCATCTCCTGCCCCGTCAGCTGGTCGCGGATGGTGGGGCAGGTGGGGTTACAGTGGGGCCAGGGGCAGCTGTCCACCAGGTGCACAGGGCAGCCCCTCGGAGGTGTCCGCTGCTTCAGGGCGCTGTGGTTCCCATGGCTCACATTTGTATTGTCCTGAAGGCTGCGGTCCCAACAGTGCAGAGCTCGAGGTAAAGATGTGCTTTTGACTTGAATCTCCATCCAGTTTCTGCATGTAAGAAAAAACAGGAAATCAGAGCACACGTGGGCATTAAATATGCAGTACAACCCTACGGCAGAGCGTTATTTAAGCGTTGATCAAACTCATTACTTACGTTCTGGTAATGAGTTCATGTGAGAGGCAGGCTGGAGAGAATATGGCCCTGCCACAGAAACATAAAAATGTTAATGCTTTATTTTTTTTAAACACTTATTAAATACATATTGAGTGTATGTCTTCTTACGGCACTTCCCGCAATGTGGCTCTAAGCTCCTGCCCCAGCATCTGGATGTACCTCCACTGCCCTTCATGAACAGGCTGACCTGTGAGGTGCACATTGTCCACTGTGAGCTGCGCTTCATCAAACAACCACTGCACTATAAACACTGGACCTGGAGAGAAGGACTTTATTAGTAGGATGGACAGAGCCATCTTTAGTCATAGGACCAACATGTACATGTAAAGCATAAGCTTTAGTATATTGACTATTTATATAAAAGACTTTGTTTTTACTTACTGCTCAGAGTGGGAAAGACTTTATATCCAAAGAAGCAGTTCCACTCTTCTCCAACATGAGCCTGTCTGCAGTTTTCTGGCACTTGTGCACCCCAATATCTAATAATGAAAATAACAAAAACATGACTTATATGTTACACACATCTGTAAGTCTGTCAGACGTCCGTCCTTCTAACCTGACTCCTCTCTTTATGGCCTCCGTAGGGGCACAGCTGATGGTGTCCAAACAGTCAGTGAATTTGTACTGTTTATTGTCCAGGAACCATCCAGAATCAGCGAGTCCTCGGACCTGCACCCCTGTGTGGCCCTGAGCCTTAAGCTGCTCAGAAACATGGTCCACATTGAGCAGGACCCCAGTGCCTCCAGCACTGCATCAATATAAAGAGGTTAAGGCTGAGTACATGGGGACAGTATAAAACATTCTGTGTGTAGTGGCCTGACCTGCTCCCTGCCAAGAGCAAAACTTTAGCATTGTTCAACCCTTTGGTGAGCAGCTCATTGATCACCTCTTGAATGATCAGAGAACCCATGAAGGCATAGTCATCTGCAAAGAAGAAGTCAGATGTCAGAAGAGGAAAATCATGTCATGTTTTCACTATTCATATTAATGAGGGCTAATGCTGAGGCAAGACTGATGTTTCTGAGTTTAAGTATGAAGTATTGTATCTTACTGTGGCCTGACTTGGGTGTGGCTCCACTCCAAACATCACTTGAACAGTACGGGATGAATCTGTGAAGACAAAGCATTATTATTATTATTTATTTTATTATTTATTTTTTATTTTACATTTTGTATTTTATACAATTGTATTAAGATTACTAGATTGTCTTCTTAGTAATACATGTTTTTATATGTTTATTTTCCTAATAGAGGGAAACATTCATGATTTAAGTTTGACATTGATACTTACACCATGTTGGCGTTCCACCAATGAGGATTTTCTTCGGGCTGTGGAGACAAGAGCCCGGTGCCTGAGGAAATAAACAGAAAAGGTTTAATGGAGATAAAACATGTTTGAGGTGTGCACATGTGCAGCTCGTGTATTCTGTGTGTGAGGAGGTCATTCAGGATGCAGAGGCTGTGGCTGCACTGGCCCCGCTGTAAAGTCTACACAGAAAGAGGCAAGAATAAACAAACAGGAGGTTCCCTGTGGGCCAAGGGGAAAAACTCCGTTTGACTTGAAATATTCATGAAAACTCAGCCAAAGAGGAACACACACCCCTCTGTGAGACACTTCTGAAAAACCTGGGACTGTGACGCGACAGTAAAGCACTGACATTAGAGCGGATTGTCGTGTTCTCTTCTCACCTGTTCTGCTCGGTGGCCACTTGGTGGAGCTCATCAGTCTCCTCATTGTCTCGTACCTGCTGTTGCACGTTTGTCTGTTGAAGCAGTACCATCCACCTGTTCACAGCACAGGTGGGTTGACATGTTAAATGGTTGAATTTCAATCATCTAAACTGAGTAACTTCTGCTCAGTACCTTCTAAAAACACCAGCCATCTTTTACTGCCTTTGGACTGCTTTAGGTAATATCTGTAAGAAACCAAAAAACTCCACTTGAATCTTTAGGCGCCTGAAAACAGCAATGAGCAACAAACTTTATTGTACAAGGTCCTTTAACATGAACTAAAAGTGAAGAACCGCCTTGTCAAAGCCTTAAATTAAATTGCAAAAGTATATATGTACATACATATATCCATACAAGGGTAAGTAAAAATTACACCTGGAAACATGAACTTCCCATTTGGATTGTCAAAATGTCATTATGATTTAAAGTGTTAAGTGTTTTTAAGGAGATGGGTATAAATCATTTGGTATGATCATAAACATTTAAGCAACTAAATCCTTCTATCGTCATGTATCGTGCTCAGTTTTGGTCTCTGCTTCTGTAATATAAGGTTATAACGCTGCGGACTAGAAGGACACAGCTCCTTTTCCTAATGACTAGACCTGAAAAGACTAAATTAAAAACAACTGCTCCTTGACAGGGCGCAGAGGCTCTATAGTCGCAGGTTGGTTGTGCGTAAAGTTTCCTCTGATCTGCTCTTTTGATCCATTTCGGTCACATCCGGAGAGAATGAAGGAGTGGCGAGAGAAGGTGGGTGTTTACTGATGCGGAGCGCGGCTCCTACTCCCCATTAATGAAAGTTTGTGAGCGGCACTCACCCCGCGGGAGAGCCGTCGTTACATGTGACGGACTCGTTTTTGAGAAAGTGCAGCTTCATGTTCTGATCCAGTTTTTGCGCGGAGCACGGGTAAAGAGACTGCGCCAGGTTCTTAATCTGAACCATAAAGTTGTCCATGTTTCCCTCCACGGCTGTAAAGTCCAGAGGAAAACTCTCTGCCCCTTCCACCCGCTCCGTGTACGCGGGGCCCTGCTGCGCACGGCGGCTCTGCGCGCCTCTGCTGCGCGCTCTCTTGACCGGTCCTGGTGCGCACAGGTGCAGGAGGAGCAGCAGCACACACAGGCGCACGGCCGCACGCTGCATGGTCGATACTGACAATATTAGAAGATGAACATTCCTAACAGACGCCAATAGATGTTCTGTGACCGCGGGGGCACTTTTGGAGACAAGTAAACAAGAAAAAGGCGCAAAAATCCATCCTCTCGCCGCTGGTGGATCCTCGGCTCCAGTGTGATGGTGAAATATCCTTTTTGTTGGACTTTCTGAGACTTTCTGAGACTTGGCTGTAGATTGACTCGCGGTTTATATTTGATGCCCCCTCCTCGTACCCCGCGTTTCTCGCTCCTGTGGGCCAATCATCGCGATGCTCAGACCGATGCTCGCGGCGGGGCGTCGGTCTCACGCGCCTGCCACGCCCCTCCAGAGAGCTCGTGCGTACGCCCGCTCCCTTTGATGTGGTGTCGTCACATGACCGCGGCGCCTTTGAAGTGCTGTGATTGAATGTGCCGCCGTGTGAAAGGAGAACATGGCGGAGGGACCGGACAGTGTGGAGGAGGTCAGTGTGGAGCTGGTCAGTGTGGAGGAGGTCAGTGTGAAGCAGGACAGTGTGGAGGAGGTCAGTGTGGAGCAGGACAGTGTGGAGGAGGTCAGTGTGGAGCAGGTCAGTGTGGAGGAGGTCAGTGTGGAGGAGGTCAGTGTGGAGGAGGTCAGTGTGGAGGAGGTCAGTGTGGAGGAGGTCAGTGTGGAGCAGGACAGTGTGGAGGAGGTCAGTGTGGAGCAGGACAGTGTGAAGCTGGTCAGTGTGGAGCTGGTCAGTGTGGAGCTGGTCAGTGTGGAGCAGGTGACCCTCCCTGCGCTACTGATGTTACAGCAACATGATTATATTTTATGCAAGTCAATGGTAAAGAAAATGATGGTCAAACTACACCAAGACAGTAAATGTATAATGTATAGTGTATA
>JACN01132094.1:0-32326 GCA_000787155.1 Scartelaos histophorus | reverse complement strand
TAAAGTGCTGTATATGTGGAAGACAGTGGGGGGGTGGGGTTTCTGCTGTTTTTAATTATTGTCATTTTTCTGTTGAATGTGAAGCTCTATACTATAGTGCTATACAAATAAAGTGTGATTGATTGATTGAATTACAGTTATCGTTGCCGCCGCTAGACACTAGGGTTTTATGAGAGCAACATTTAGGGCTTTAATCATGTGTATTTGGAGTAGCGATAGACCCTTTCCTCTACCAGGTAATGTGGTAATGTGGTTCTGAAATCCAAGCAGCTGCTCTCTCAAGTCTTCCCCAAATCCCACCAACATCCCAGCCGCAGTCAAACACAGCGGGCTTTAGCTTTAGGGTCAGGCAAAAACGTAAAAGTTTACTGCAAAGAGGAAAAACGATTGACCATTCGACCCTAACCCTGCAACGAAGGGGTCAATCCACCGACGTTTTGTAAAATACTCGGCATGTCTCAGGAGAGGATGTGGGTAGTTGTTTTTACGCACATTGAATAGTTCCTTGTTCCTAATAAAGTGGTCACCAGTGAGTCTATGTATGACAGGTGAATGCACAAAGGCCATAGTTGTAGTTTATAACTTTCTGACTTGAGGTGAGAGGTTATTCTTTGAGTGCTCAGAAAGGTTGCAATTGAAAACCCTTTTTACTTTTATAGTGCTCTCTGCTCAGTTGCCACGAGCTGCAAAACACATTTCAATGATGGAGTTTACACAAGACAGTACTTGGAGGAGACCTGCAATTGTCTGTGTACTTTTAACGGCCCCCTGTAGTATTCAGTTGTCTAAGAAAATGCTCATTTAGATTAGTGTCGCCCATAAAGTGAGTCAGGGCCCCAGGGTAGAGCACTATACAGTTTATGTGGGTCACTGTTTCATGAATTGATAGTCTTGTCTACAGTAACCGGGAATAGTCCCAATACTACTCTTAAGGGGACAAGTGCACATACATATAATTGATAAGCAGTATAAATCACTTAATTACCACAACCGTATACACACGACACATAACTGTACAATTATGTTATGTTGCCTAAGTCATATTTGAATTGCTAATGTTCTTGCCAGTGTATTTACATTTTAGTAACTTGCAAAGATCAAGGAAATGTGTTTTACGTGGGAAAATGGCAGATTATAAATCCAGTCAGACATGAGCAGTGTCTCACATAATATGACTGTGACGACTATAAGACTATGGTGAATGTCCATAAAACAGCCTCCACTTTACTTTGCCAATGCAAAATCAGGCTTTGTTGCGCATTTTATGATCACAAACATTTAAATGTAACTATACTGAGACAATTTTAGATTCAAATAAACAAATTGTATAAGATTAAATTATTCAAATTATAATTATTTGTGGTAGCGCTGTGCTAAAATATGAAAATATTGATCTATCATGATCCTAAATTTGGTGATACAGTATTGTTAAGGTGGCCTGCTGTATTGCTATAGTGCTAAGACTATTTTTTGATATATTTTACTAAATTAATTTGTGATAGTGCTACAGTTTTGGTCTTTATTCAGAGACAGGAGTCACTATTTTAATGGTTACAGTTGGTTTATTCTGTATTGACCACAAGTAGCGGCTTCACAAACAAAATATTGTTGCTAAGATGTATATGGTTTTTAAAAATAGTGATATATTACAGAATTTCATGTGAAATATAGTGATTATTTGTATGTGAGCCATTTATTTATCAAGTATCAAATCCTGTGGGACTCTGCGACTCTCCCAGGCCTAATTTGTGGCCCCATAGTCTCCTTAAAGTGTCTGGTAAACACTGCATACATGTTTTCAGATGGCACAAGCACATTGTGGATTTACTAATAAAAAGTGCATATTATGTTGGTAGGCTTAAAAGAAGACAGAAGGAAATAAAATATGAACATGAAATCACTAAACGAATGATAGTTCTTTATTTTATTTTATTGTTTTCTTTCCAATCATCTTCTTAGTGGCCCTGATTGAAAATCCCGGGTCCTTCATGTCTCAGACAAAGCAGAGCAAAATGCATTTGATTCGAGATGAGACTTGACTTGTAAAAGTGTTCTCACTACGGGACGAGTATTGATTGGGTATATTCAATTAGTCAAACTCTGAAGAAAAACAGTCATTGTGTTCTGAATCAGGACAAATACAAAGTCTTTAGGATTTGGAGAGGGGTGGAGAGAGCACCTGCTTAGTCTTATGTTCATTTGAAAAGTGAGTCTTGAACAAAATAACATCTTAGAAATAGATTTCAGAGAGACTTTGACAGAGAAGAGTTCATTGCTAATTAGTGTAAAACAGCTGGACTAAATGTGTTTATTCACTTGCTTGTTTCATGTGGTTTTCAGACATACTCGTTTTTTAAAGCTATGACCGTATTTGGTTATTTTTTATCTTTTTGTTTGAGTAATGGTAAAACTGAGCTGATATAATTATACAAGAATGTCTAATAAATCCACTCTGTTGGTTTTCTTTTTATAATGGCATCTTCAATCCTGTGGTGAGGCCAAAAATCGAGACATTTATAAGAACTGCCTGAAGTAGCTGTTTGTAAATGCATTCACTGGATCATTTTCAGGACTGTATTTTCCATATTTATGTTAATTGTTAAATAGGAATTTCTCTATCTGTTTCAAGTGTAAACCATACTTAAGTTATACAATAGAATAAAATATAATAATTCAATAGTAATTCGTATTTTCTTTGTCCAGCAGTCTAAGGATGTGGCCTTGACTAAAGTGCATATTTGATGAGAGAAATTAAAGCACTTCTTGCTGCACATTTAAAGCCTTATATGATGTGTCCACAGCCAAACCCCAATGGATTCAGACCATGAAGGACACCGCCCTGGCCATAGAGGAGCGCCTGTACTGGGAATGTCGCGCCAATGGAAAACCCAAACCCTCCTACACGTGGCTCAAGAACGGACAGCCCCTGGTGCCAGAGGTGAGTCTGCATCTGTCTGCAGCACTGCCAATACCACTAAACAACCCGTAAGTAAGTAAGTAACCTGTATTTTTACACTTGGAGTAGTTGTTTGCACTATAAAAAAAAAAAAAAAGTGTATATCGTGTATAAACGAAACAATTAAAATGACCTGCAAAAAGAGCGGAGAGAAATATTTCTGCATTTTTGCGCTTAATTTTATGCTTCATTCAAATTTTGTGCAGTACTTGATCATTTCTAGGCATATTTTTTGGCACTATTAAAAAAAAAAGTGTATATCGTGTATTAACGAAACAATTAAAATGACCTGCACAAAGAGCTGAGAGAAATATTTCTGCATTTTTGTGCTTAATTTTATGCTTTATTCACATTTTCTGCAGTACTTGATCATTTCTAGACACTCTTAAAAAGGATCAAGAGATTCATTTTGTCAATATTTGCAGCTGTGTCCTATAATCTGTATTCGTCGACATCAATATTCTAAAATGCACGTCCACGCCCACACGTTTATACATTTCTAGTTTAACTCACGCATTAACTTCTGAAAAGTGAAAGTTTAGAGCGAGCAAATTGGGCTTTATGCAAATTGTAATTTTGTGGGCTGATTTTAGCTCAAAATTGCCCACTTTCTAATTTTAAAGGTAAATTGTTCAGTTTCAATCTCACCCACCCCCCTGACATTTCATTTAAAAACCAAATCTCAGCTCTTGCGTTTTTTTCGTACTTTGTCAAGCAACGGGCTGAAACACATTGCAGTTATTCAGCCTACAGCGGAGAATGATGAGTTGTGGATGTAACTGTCTTTCCTTTTGCCGCTACCTTTTGGCAGATTACACAGTCTTAGGGAGGATCAGTGCGGTCCGTGTGAGATGGGTCCATTTCCTGTGAATAGGGACACTAGTTGTTTTCATTATTCATGCTGCATGGTAAAGCTGCTGCAGATTTAGGGGGGACAATGGGCTTAATCTCCAGAGCGGTTTACAATACAAAAGAACACCTTAGTTCAGACCACCGGAGATGCATGCATTGGCTTCTGCATGGTTTTGATAAATTTAAGCTTCATTTTAGGAGGTTTGGGTAACTTAATAAAAATACAATATAAGAAATGTACATTATTACAATCATTTAAAGTGATGGGTGACATGAAAAACGTGTCATATTTTAATTTCTCATATTGATCGATCGCAATTCTCTATTCATTTTCTTTTTGTCTTAGGAAAAACTAATTAAAATCAATATTCATTTCCTGAACTTAAACAAAGCAGACTTTTATGAATTGCTGTTTAAAACAAAAAAGTCTTCCAAGCTTTTAGTGACCCTTTGATTAAAAAGACCCCCACTGATCATTGATAATTAACATAACAAAACTTGATTAATGGTTTTGCTTTGTTGTGAACTGATTCCTGTAAGAATTAGCTTTTTTGGAGATAGATCATTCAGTGCTTCTCTGTGTATTGTGCAGCTTTGCTTAAACACAGAGGGCCTCATTTATTACACGTTTGCTCTCGTGCTAAACAGTTAAACATACTGAAAGTGGAGCTAAAACCCAACTCTAAAAAGACACAGCGCAGTTTTGCCCCTGTGAGAGAATGAATACCGGGTATTTTCGCCAACGTGCGCAAAATTTGATGCAGAGGAAATGCAAATGAAGTTGTTTAGCGGTTGCTGCCAGATTTATTGCAACTACAGAGCAGTTTCCAGTGGTAAATCACACGCAACATGCCCACAAATTGCACATGCGACTTTTTAAGTTTTAAGCATGGATTGATAACTGAGGCCCAGAAAGTCAAAAAGATGGAATTTGAAAACGCATCAAATGGCTTTAGTTCCCTCTTAAAAGCTACATAAGGATGGAGATAAAGTCTAAATTGTGATTTAACATCACCAGGGTTAAAATTCTTTGGCCTTTCCCTTGTAAACAGTAAAAAGCAAAAACATCCAGTGATGATTTGTCATGTTCCCTCACACAATATGTTTGGAGGTAATACATCTCTCCCTGAAAGACTGTGCTCTCTAAGTAAGTAACTTGAGTGGCAGCACAGCTATTGGCCACAGACTTATTAATTGAAGTGTTTCATTGTATGCTGAACGAGTAATCATTCATCTCCTGTATTGTCAAATGAAAAAGATTGATATCAGACAGTGGGTCTTTTTAATACTGCCGTCTATGACCTCGCCTGACTTCTCCCCACTGCTGCCAGAGCCGGCAAATCTCCTGGATGTTTGGTGAAAATCTCATTGAGAAAGAGCTACTCCTTTGGTGTGAATGCAAATGATGTTTATGATTGTGTCTGGGTGCCTCTTTCTTGGTTCATTACAGAAACAGGGCCTAAATTGAGATTAGCTGATCGAACCATTAGCTTAACAACCGCCTTCAAAAAGGATAGATGCAATTACATTTTGCTGCCACCAGTGTCATTACCAACACGTTTTACATGTCGTATGGTATAGGGTCTTTTTCATATCTCTTTTAGGTGTCAGTCTAGCCTTATTTTCCTTTCAATCAAACTAAAGACTGTACTGTCTACTGCTGCAACGTGCTGTTTTCTTATTCACATTTGCTGCATGTATAAATATATATTTTACAATATATATTTTTCAGTGCAGACAACCTAGACAAAAAAATTGCAATGTTATATTCAACTTGCTGTTGTATTGTATTGTGTAGCGAAGAAGCGAGAGGGACACACATAGTTTTGGACTCTGGACCTTGTTTAATAGCAGTGTTAACACATGGGGATTGTGACAGACGACCATTCACACTCACCTTTATTCCAGATGGACTATTTAGAGGCTCCAGCTCCAGCCTACCCTTCTATACTCAAACTGGGAAGTCTCTGCTCTGACTAGACACATATAACAATGTAACACAATAAGAAATCCAAGTAGAATTATTCTATAATCAGTGTAATTATAGAGGAAACAGAAATCACAAACAGAGACTTAATAACCATAATTGATTAGACTGATGCGTCGTCATCGCTTTTGCAACTGCCAAACTGAACCAAAGATTATGCTGTTTTAAATAAACGGTTCAGAACTCAGAAAGTCTCATACACCCTGTATTTAATTGATTTAACAATATCAAAAGTGATTTTTATTTATGTATTTTTTTTTCCCAAAATTGCAGTAATAGCTGGTCTCAGCATTCTGTCTTTAAAAGAAAGATTATTTTTTTTCAATAACTGTCCTTTTCAAGTATAATTTTTTGAAATATATTTTTGGTAATCAAGGAAAGTGCGAGATACTCAAACCATTGAAGTACTTCACTGATTTTGTATTTCTCTATCAAGTACAAGAACTGCACAATCATTACTCACACCCTGGAATGATTAGCCAAACAATATGCAGCTCACTTTATTACCCAAGCCCCGAGTGTGAGAATATCTCCAACAAAACAACAAAGAAGGCATCTTGTGTAACGTACTGCTGTGCCGAGAAAAAACTTTTATTTGTTCTCCAATTTACAGCACCAGTGTTCCTTGTTTGATCGACGCCCGGTGATAGTGCCTTGAAGCTAACATGCTGCTCGCTGCTCCTTTGCCCTGAAGCCTGCTGAGCCAAGCAAGAGCCACCTTTTAGACTTTTGTTGTAATTGCTTTTCTTTTATCCCGTTTTCTTCTTCACAGGACAGGATCCACGTGGAGGAGGGCGTGCTGTCGGTGTCCGTGCTCACATTGGCGGACGCCGGCATGTACCAGTGCGTGGCCGAGAATAAGCACGGGGTCATATACTTCGCCGCCGAACTCATGGTTTTAGGTACGAACGGCATTTTATCTGCGCGTCAAATCCTCCAATCAGAATTTGAAAGGTCATCTCACTGTCAGTCGAAAAGGTTGTATGGATTAGCGGGTAATGGGGTCAGTGCGGATGGTTTTGTGGGGTCAGGTGCATTTAAAAACATTTGTTCTTCATCGTGCGGTGGGTCTTTTTGATGTGCGGGAATGGTAGTCGTGGCATTCAGAGCACTCAATCTTTTCTGTCATAAATCATTCACGACCTTCTTATTTAAAATGCTTTTACTTCACTCCTCCTCAATGTATTTGTATTACTTATTTCTATTTTATTTTTACATACATATATACTTTTATATAATCATGCCTTATTTGACACCAGTTTCTTGATATTTTTGCTACTTATTATATATTTTTTCTCTTTCTCTTAGTATATTGTATTACGATGTGTGAGCTACTTCTTTGTAATTTCTCTTGTGGTTCAATAGTTTGTCCAAGTCTAATCCAAAGATCTTCAATTCCCTGAACAAACCCTGAAACCGTCCATCACACTTACCTCTCAATGTGATGTTTTTGCACAGATCAAACTCTGCTCGTAGTGATTTTGCTTTGCTCTTTTCTTAAGTCAGTTTACTGTTTTTTTGTTTTTTTTTTCCATCAGCCTCCCCTCCAGACTTCACAGGGAACGTCCTCAGAGCCTTGCTCAAAGCCAAGGCAGGATCCACAGTAACGTTGGAGTGCAAACCCCAGGCGTATCCCATGGCCAGCATCCTGTGGAAGAAAGGGAACCTGCCCATTCACACCAGTGACAGGTGAAAACGCTATCTGCACTTCACAAGCACTTAGCCGTTTACTTGGCATTTTGAGAAAGATTTGCAATATAGTACAGGCTAAAATGAAAGGTCAGTTAGAATAAATTTTACCAAGCTTTTTATTTCTGACAACAGAGCTGTTCACTCAAAAGATGACAATTTAAGTCTATCAAATCCTAAAAAGAAATATTTTACCTGTTATATATGGTATTGTGTATTTTCTTTACACAATAACACATCCCATTGTTTTGTCTTGTAACAATGTATTATTTTTTAGAGATACACTAATATGATATTGTTATAAAAGCCAATACCCCTGGTTGGGCTTTTAATTGAACTTTTAATCATACAAAATTCTTCAGTTGTGATGTGAAGGTTATAACATTGTTGGATCTTTTGTGTAACAATGGAGCTTTGCTTTAATGAAATAAGTGCAGTTTTCTGGGTATTGGATATCGGCAGATTCTTAAAATCAAAGTAGCGATATTGGAATTGAAAATGCTGGAATGACTCCTAGTTATTTTCATATGTTAATAGTTAAAACTTCTCCTCAGTTGTTCTAATTGTCAAAGTATTATTTGTTATATTTGTTTAATTTATTGTGTGATTTCTTATATCTATAAAAATATTTTTACTCTGAGCATCTCCAAACCAGAGGCATATTTTGTGTTTACAGGATTAGTCAGTATTAGCGTAAAAACAATTGGAGACTAACAAGGCTTCTTTATCCAAGAGAAAAACAAAAGCAATACATGCTGTCCATATGAATTTTGTTTGTTAAAAGTTTTGTATTTATTTAAGTCACTTTATTTTCCCTTAAAATCTTTAATTTCAATCAAAATTTCCAGCTCTAACGGGCATTAACAAAACAATACAGTCGCTGTCCATTAGTGGTCATAATGAGGCCACATCGCAGCATCGACAGACCTGGTTTATTGCAAACCAGTTTTAGTTTGAGAATCATTTAGCTCGTTCGTTATGAATGGCTAATTGGATGGAGAACCAAAACACAAAATGCTAACAAAAACAATTTATGACAATTTATATCATTTATTTATTTTATTTTGATTTTTATTGTGAATAAATCTGAATAAATAGAACTGTGGACATGTTTGCCATTGCGAATAAAAAAATTTGAAAAGAAAATATTCTTGCGCTACCTTAAAAAGTTGGAAAACCAAATACCAACTACTGTCTTGAAAATTACAAGATCATTGACAAGTTGAGATGTAAAGTTGTTGATTGTGAAGTCCCTGCACTGACTGCTGTCCGCCTCTGCAGGATTCGATTGTCCCCTGACGGCACATTAAGACTGGCCAACGTGAGCAAGTCAGACGCAGGCAGCTATACGTGCTTCGCCAGGAATAGATTTGGCATGTCTAGTACCACGGGGCGCCTGCTTGTTACTGGTGAGTTTGCTCTATTAAGTAGCCTGAAAAGTGTTGTGCTCGCCACTTAGTAAGCACAATTTATTGCACAGTAAAGATTATCACAAATGGGTGCCTCTGACCGCAAAGGACGCAAGTCAATAACCGGTGGGTAGCGAGCATAAACAAACGCATGCTCTAAGGAGGCTGTCAAAACAGTGGAAAGGCTGTCCTCTTAGGCCATAAACAAAGAACCTTAGCATAATTAAGTAGCAGCCTTCAAAACATTTGGGATTAATTTCTGTTTGCTATTTTGAACGGAAGACGATGCTGTGCGGGGCTTAACTTTGCAAACTGTTAATTTTATCGACTTTCAGGTCAAATTACATTTTCGCTGTGGCTGCAATAAAGCACTTAGTCTGAGCATAGCACTTGATAAAGCTTGTCCTTAGCGTAGTTTAAACCACCAATTTAGCACGACAAGTGAAGCCAATGGTAGCATTAGCCACAGAGGTCTGTCAACAGTATTGAAAATGTGCTTCCACCCCAGTCATTGACTCTTGATTGGCACTGGGCACACGAAAACTGCCTAGCTCACCTTTTCTACTAATTACTGGCTTTATATTTCAAAGTAGCACAGCATGGTCACCTAAGCTTTGATTATGAGTGTCTTAGGGCTTAACCCGTGCTCCTTCTATGTCCTTTTACTCATTGATAGTCCATTTGGGGTACTTAGTTAAGTGTGCGTTCTTTGCTTTGTACCTTTCCGTGTAGGTTCATTATGCTGACTTTCGAGGCACAGAGACTTGGCCAAATGATTCCCTTTTGCAGATTGTAAAGCCCTGGGTTTTTTGTCTCGCACGTAGGCCCCATTACATGAAGCTTTATCAGATCCGCTGCGCATTGTAATTGCTATCAGGATTATTCGAGCTGTGTCAGCCTGAAGTATTAGGCCATTTTAGCAGCTGCACATTATCATATTATTTAAGTAAGACTTTTATGAGACAGGGTTTTATATAGAGAATACACTGCGGTGCTGCCAGTGATTTGCAGTGTTCCCTAGTAGACTTTATTCTAACACTGTTCATCATGTTCAGTGGGAGATTGGGAATGGCTTATTTTATGGGTGTAGTATTAGGCTGTGCAGGGGAGAAGGCCCTTCTTCACCCATGGTCAGGTCTGAGTTGTAAATATTCATTATCAGAAGTGGAAAATGACTAGATACTTTACTCTAGTGTAACCAGGAGGTTCTGAACTCAATAGTGCAGGGAAAACAAGTTTCCTATATTAACGCTTACTTGTTAGAATAAATGTTTACACAATATTCTTTATCTTGGTATGAACACCAGTAATAATTTTCAGTTATTTTGCTTGAGAATGATTATACTTCTGTAAGTTTCACCCTTTATAAGACAACATAAACTCTTCTATTTATGAACACATACACAAAGGACTTCGTTAACTTCATAATGTTGTCTTTCAAAGAATAACAGCTTAAGAAAAATGTAACAAAGTGCTTATTTACAAAAAAGTCTTAATTTACAAAAATCAATTCTTGACTAAGACTGTTTATTCCCATTCACTCACAAGACTAGAGTAATGTCCCAGTCAGTTTAAGTTATAAAATACAAGTCCCAAATACCTTCAAACCAGTTTGTGTCCACTGTTTTTGCATTTCATGAGTAGAGGTAAAACTGATTTTATTCTGTGATATTACTTTCATTTCATTCCCTCCCTCCCCATAGATCCTACTCGTATCACGCAGGGCCCATCAGACATGGAGATCATTGTGGGCGAGAGCATCGTGCTGCCGTGCCAGGTGTCCAGCGACCCTGTGCTGGACATCTCCTTCTCTTGGGCCTTCAACGGACAGCTCATCGCCAAGGACGACGGCCATTTTGAGCTGGTGGGCGGGGTGAGTGACCTCCTCAGTTCTTTCTATATGTCCATCTCAAATGTGCAAATGGGCAGTTGCCACCTCTCTGGCCGTTCCATCGCTTTGGCTTTGATTTAAAGGGACAGCTTGCCACTTGACATCTCGATAAGAGATTTACAGCCAACATTTGGTGTGATACCATCTTTTAAAAGTGCTCCTGGAGGAATAATAGGCTTCAGGGATGTGAGATTCTTTGTAAAAAATGATCCTATTAAATCACTCATCCACTCAAAGCTTGTCTATTGTGCTCCGGTGAATGAAAACATGCTGCTGTTATGTCAGAATGCACTACAGAAATAAAAGAAACCTCTTGGTCTGTGTTTCTCTTTTTTCTGTCAAGTACTGTCAAAAATGCACCAAAAGTACCCGTACTTACTTTTACATATAGGTCCAGTCCTTCTCAAATATCTAGGGCCTTGAATAGCAACCAGTGTCCCGGGTGCACTGGTGAGTACAAAGGTAAATGGTAAAAGGTCACATTTTTATATAGTGCTTTTCCACCTTCACTTAATGCACTTGAGTGGGACTACGGCTGGAAATTAGCCGTAGATAAATAAATAAACCACTCCCATTCACACACACATTCATAAACCAATGTACACAGACAGCTGGGGAAAGCTGGGTTAAGTGTCTTGCCCAAGAACACACCAGCAGCAGCATTAATCTGTGGCCGCTGGAATTACACCAGCCAACCTCTGTGTAATTTATTGTTCGGGATTAGTCTCCTGAGCAAAATCCCGAGCCAAGAAACAAAGCAAAACTATCACCCTTACCAAATTTATTTCTAGATACCAGGCACAGCGGCACGGACACCATTTGCTACAGTATATATGAGGTGTGGTGATATTTTTGTAGGTGTCGTGCGGCAGAGTATTTTCGACCTAAAAAGTGTGCTGTGATTTAAAAAGGGCCAAAAACACTCATCTAAAGGGTGGAAAAGCTGTCCATGTGGTGCTATGACATGTACTCTAGGTAAAATCTGCATATGAACTAGAATAGTCAATGATTCAATCTAGGAATAAAGGCAGGTCAAATCAGCAAATTTTGTTATAATGTTGTGTTGTAGTTTTTGGTTTTGCTTTTATAAATAGTACACGTGACAACCTCTGATGTAGGTAACCCATTAGTCATTTTGACAGGTCTTCATCTGTTTGTGAGTTACGGACACTCATTCCACTGTCGTAATCGTTCGACTGGTCCTGAATTATTTTGAAGTCCCACTTTGACACCGTCTGCCGCTCCCGGGCCCATAACAGGACGAGGATGCACATTATTTGAGGTGTCTTTTATTTTACAGGGAGTGAAAGCATGACTGAGTCTACTTCAGAAAGACAGAACACCTTCACTGCACCCTCACACCTCCGAGATTACCTATTCTCCCGCTTTTATGGGCTTCCTCCTCACTCACAAAAGATATGATGGGCCATATACCACAGAAATAATGGACTGCAGGGCTGAGACGCTAAACATATGAACTTGGTTGGTGTTAGAAGTCGGCTGGTTTTATTTAGACTCAATATATGAAATATGGAACTTTCATTTTTGGACCTTAGTATTTCATTTATACAATTTCTTTTCAATAGTTGGGAGATTTTTGCTATTTTTCTATACTAAAGGTAATATTTGAGCTTTCTTTCTTCTATTCATTTGTTGCAGCACAGGCCTTGTAATGATACTGTATATTTAAAAAGGTTTACTGGGATTAAAAGTAGTTTCAATATTATGTAGTTTATACCAATATATATATCATGCTTCAAAATGTGTTATCATGACAACATATTTAAGAAGTTAAACTGTGGTCCTGAGATGCTTAAAATATGAACTTAGTTGGTTGGTGTAAGAAGTTGGCTGGTTTTATTTAGACTAAGCCTGACTCAATATATGAAATATGGAACTTTCATTTTTGGACCTTAGTATTTCATTTATACAATTTCTTTTCAATAGTTGGGAGATTTTTGCTATTTTTCTATACTAAAGGTAATATTTGAGCTTTCTTTCTTCTATTCATTTGTTGCAGCTTAGGCCTTGTAATGATTAAAAGTAGTTTCAATATTATTTATCACAGAGTTTATACCAATATATATCAGGCTTATATGCATATTTGAGAAGTTAAACTGTGGTGCTGAGATGCTTAAAATATGAACTTGGTTGGTGTAAGAAGCTGGCTAGTTTTATTTAGACAGAAGGTTTTTGCATATTTGAGAAGTTCAGGACGCATTCAGCATGTGTTGTGTCTTATGCTAAAGGCACAGTGTTGAATTGCCGCCACTAGTATTGTTAAGAAAGTGAAAATTACTGTGCAAATATATTCAGTATCAAAGTATCGACAGTGGCGAACCTGAGGGTCGGGAACGTTGCCCGTGCATGTGCTGCTGATGTGTCCTTGGGCAAGACACTTCACCCACATTACAGCATGTGTTTGGATGTTCGTGCCAAATCCCTGGAAGTCTAGTTCACTGTGCTGAAGAAGTGAGGATGCCAAAAACAGATATGGGAATACAGCTTACAGTAGTTGTGTTATTATACATTTCCCACTAAAATGACAACTAAACGTGTCCTTTTAAGTGAAAAATATAGGTTTTGTCTCGGCAAACACCCTGCATGTACAGTGGAGTCGGTGTTCTTGTCTTCAGTGTAATAATGAAGCGATTTCTATGACACCAGAGGCATGTGAATGAGCTGTCAATCATATCTGTCAATCTTCATGTCTTATGGGGCCATGTGATAATAATTTGTCAGAAATCTTCTTTAACAAATCAGTTTTTGACAGATGCACCCGAAGAGAACCGAAATGGTGTTATTTGATATTTATTCTTACTTATTTGTGAGGTTTTAGAATCTTACTGCCTGTCAGCGGTTGTGACATTTTGCACTTCAAATCTGGTCTTGTCCGCATGTGATCCCACGTCGCCTTATTTCCTCTGTGTATAAAATGTCCCAGTCCACAGAGATTATCAACTTAACTTCTGCTGCTTCAAGGAATTAATTTCCATAATTAAACCAAGCTGGCGCTGTCTCCCTCTTCCCCCTGCCAACTCTAAGAGAACAATTTTACCACTAATTTTTCCCGCTTATGGCTGTCTCCTGTGATGTGACTCTAGATACAGCCTGTGTCTCTCCAGTAAAACCATGTTTGTGTAGTTACTTACACAGCACATTTGGAGGTCACATTTGAAGACCTTTATTGAAAAAAGCTGTAAAACACTTCGAGCCGCTTTTGACATAAAAATCAATTCGCAATTTTTTTCTAGCCTTGATCCTTTTTAGTCCTGGACATCTGACTCAGAAATACTCGCATTACTTTCTTGTTTATTGAAAATGTCTCTTTTTGTTCCTTCTTTGTACAATCATTGTTTTATGCCCACTATTTTTTGTTTGTCCACTATTACATGCCTCACTTCATTCTTTAATTTGCTGTCAGCGGATCTGTTATCTTTCATGCTTATAATATTTTCTTTCCCTCCTTTGGCAGAGAACAGCAGGAGATCTGATGATTAGGAATATTCAGCTTTACCACGCGGGCAAATATATCTGCGTGGTGGACACTGATGTGGAGAGCCTGTCAGCCGTGGCCGTATTGATCGTGAAAGGTAAGAAAACCCCCTCTTTGCTCTGGCTAATTAAATGCAGGCTGCACCGTGTTTTAATGTTCCTCTTTCATGGTTCCTCTTTCATAAATGCAGTGGCAACTATAGGGAGTGTGATCTCTCTCTTTGAGCTAATGCCAAAGAAATTGATGTATCGCTTTTATGACAAACAAGAAAATGCACCCTTTCAGTGACAAAATTACATCTGTCTGCTCTTACAGCTCTCTGGGTCTTTAAACTGGGATGTAATTGCAGTGTGTACAGGCCCGTTGCACTGTTTTAGTTTTTTTTTTGTGCGTGTGCGTATTTTTTTTTTTTCATTTTGGACGCTGTTATATCACAGGGTGCAGTTTAGATGTCAGGCTTACTTATCTATTGTCAGCTGGGAGGAGGGTGTCGTCACTGAAGTATGAAGCAAATGGAGGAGTTGACCGAAGTGTCCAAAATCTCAGCTAGTTTTGGTGGCACATATTTATTCACATAATAATGTAAATATGTTTGTTTTTGAGTTTTAAGAGACAAAACAAGACAATATTTATGGAGTTTAAAGTGACAAATAATAGAAAATGACCATTGAAAACTTGTTTGAATGATCTAAAGTCCTAAAAATTTCATGTATAAACCGGAACCCCCAAATTTTGTATACCCCATAGACTGTATAAAAGAAACGGACTAAGCGAGTGTGACGTCACCCATAGCGTTCAGCGTCTCTCAAATGAGGCTCGTGATGCTACAGGAGCGAATCTGGAGCCAGGCTCTGTTATGAATAGAATTTTTTTCTAACAAAATATAGCGAAAAAAAAAAATATCAGGATCATGTAGAGCGGGTTAATAAGAACATTTTAAGACCAAGATGACGAGGATCACTGCAGCAGGTACAGAGAGACGAGCGACAAGATCCTAATGTAAGTCAATGGGAGCCAGAGTCAGAAGGAGCCGGAAGAGCCTCCTGGAGCACTTCCTATTTGGCACGCGGCGGCTAGCACATTAGCTATGTCCATTCATATATATGGTCTATGTATACCCCATAGACTGTATAAAAGAAGTGGACTAAGCGAGTGTGACGTCATCCATAGCGTTTAGCGCCGCTCAAATGACGCTCACGATGCTACAGGAGCGAATCTGGAGCAAGGCTTTATGTTACGAATAGGATTTTTTTGACTGACAAAAATTCAGGATCATGTAGAGCGGGTTAATAAGAATATTTTAAGACCAAGATGACGAGGATCACTGCAGAGAGAAGAGCAGCAAGATCCTCATGTAAATCAATTGGCTACGTCCATTCATATATACAGTCTATGGTATACCCTGATTAGTGGTTTTTGGAGGTTTTTTTTTTTCGTAAAAATAACCCAAGACTTCATAAGTTCTTCTAATAAAGTATCTGGTATTATTGTGCATGTGGGCATACTTCATTTCTAGTGCAATATTTGTAACACTATACATCATGCAGTATTTATTCACTGTCGTCACTGCAGTCAAACACTGCACAAGTTCACATTTGTTGTATGTTTTTTTGATTTGCATTCCGAGTTCGATTTGTGCTGCATTTGTTCCGCCCCTCCACACAGCACAATCATTCATTGTGTACAGTAGATTAGAAAATTAATTAGATTGGCTGGCCTGACTAGTAGGGTAGTGGTAATGACAATTAGCAATCACATGGCTGGATTACAGGCGTGTTCTTAGTCATGCAGTGCCACCCGAGCAGTCGTATTCTGCTGTCTCCAGTTTTGTTTATGGCACAATGAATTTGAATCTGAATTTATTTGTCATTTCAATATCAAAATGACCCCAAAACGAGACACTGTACTCAGGTCCACATTATCAGCAGCATAAAAACTGTACAGGAAATAGTTTAAAATATAATATGTCCTATGCAGCCTTTAAAAACAACTGGTGAATTTCTACCAGTGATCAGGTTATGCATAGTTGTGTGGTGAACCATATAAACAGATAATACATTCTGTTCGCTTTCATTCAATAAGCAATTTGGATGCACAGTTTTGCTCATATTTGTCATTATGGTAGAAAGAGGCTTGCGTACTTGCACAGCATCTATAATGGGAACTCCTAAAAGGTCATAAGTTTGTGGAGGACTGTGGCTCAGGTTGTTAAAGTGATCTGAAAAATACAACCTCTGGCCTGTGTATATTGTGTTCTTGAGCCAGACACATCAATAATGCTTGAATGTGATGTATGAATGGATTGGATGGTGGTCAGAGAGGCCAGTGGCATAGATTGGCAGCCATTTCCCGGTCTGTCAGCCTCAGGGCAGTAATAAAGTGTCCACTTGAGGGTACAACTAATATATACGTGCATCATTCTTCTCTTGTTTTGTCATAATACGGAGATTTCAAACTTGGTATTGATACTAAACAAAATCCCTAATCCCAGTTTCAATACTACAGTTGTAATAGAGGCAATAGAATGTAATTTGCAACACAACTGATAGTGTTTTTTTTGTTTTTTTTTATATATTATGATGTTGGCTTGAACAAGATTGGTTATAGATCAAGATCATTCTAAAACAATTCAGAAAATGCCCAGATTTGTCCAATCATTTTTTCATTATTTTTTCAAACAAGAATCTTGACTTTTAATATTAGTTTCAATTATCAGAGTTCAGAGTATCAGAGTTTTTGGCAACCCAATTCTTACACAAAAGCCTATTGTTGATATTTTTAATTGTATTTTATTTTATTTAAGCAATGTGTTACACAGTGTAACAAAGAAAACATGTTTCAAAAGTAAATTCTTCAGAAAAGCACAGCAATGCTCAAAAGTAGATGGCAGAAGACAGATCCAATGCCATATAAAGGAAGAGTGTCACATACAATACCCAAGTTTGATTGTATATGTGATATGTAATAATAGGCCTGCACACTTTGCATTAAACTTGTGTTAAAATGAATGAATTATATTTCTGTTTTCCCCATAATCCTTGTTGCTTCTGTCTAAGCCTGAGTAGCAACAATATTTAGTGCCATCTCCTATGAATTTGGCAGCCCACTCACTGAACACTCGTCACACGGCTGACTAGATTCCTGCTTATTGTTGGATCCTGGCCTCCTTTTAATGTTTAATGCTCGGTGATGTGCTGTGTAGCTGGGAGTGGACTGTTTAGCTACCTGTCTGGGCCCACTCATGCAGTATGCAAAACTCTAGAGACGCACCATTGTCGAGAGCCACACTACACTAAGCAGAACAAAATACTACAAGTTTCCCTTTGTGTTGCAGTTTGCGTTGGGTAGCTTAGCGCAGGAGAGTTGAGTTTTGATCAATGCGCCTCAAATTGACACTGTGCAAATGCATTAAATGTCATGGGGGGTGAGGGATGATTTAGTTGTCAGGATTTGAAAAGGTTGGATCCATATCTCTATCTGGTGAGGCTGGAAAGCAGTGTAATGCTTAGAGTGTTGGCAAATGGCAACAATAAGCACCACTTTCAAAGGACCAAGTCTCTCCAAAATGGCTTGGTTAGATATATGACAAACGTTGGTTTTGTCATCAGGTTTTACCATGTAATTTTGTCATGCTATTTTTTGTGTGTTATAATGTTGGGGAGTTGTGTTTTGTTCCGTTCATAGCGCACATATT
Source organism: Scartelaos histophorus (assembly GCA_000787155.1). NCBI lineage: Eukaryota > Metazoa > Chordata > Actinopteri > Gobiiformes > Gobiidae > Scartelaos > Scartelaos histophorus. The sequence continues at coordinate 14,352 of JACN01132094.1, read as the reverse complement.
GAGGCTGAGGTTTTCTCTCAAACAGAAAACACTTCCACCTTATGATGTCATGTGGTAATACAGACATGATCCACTGCACACATCTCTACTTGAATCATTTGGATAATTTCAACCTTGACAATTTCTACAGAACTAAAGATAAAAAGTAGCTGTTAACTTGAAAAGTACTGCTTCAGGACATCACAAGGTGGATCATTTTGAGCTTTGGAAATGTGAATAAAGGTTTGCTCAAAATTGTCAGTTTTGTGTAATATAGGACCTTTAATACATAATTAAACAATGGTAATAACAACATAACAGAAACTATAAGGACTAATTCAAAACTAAACTAGAACTGAAGCCTCAGTTAGAGGTGGGCAAATAATTGAAATATTGATAATATTATGAATTTATAAGTTATACAAAAGTTATACAAAATTTGAATATCTCATATATATAAAAGCTTTCAAAGGCATGTTATGTCACATTTCTGTTAGATTATCAAAATATCTTCAGATTATCGGGATACTCCTCATATTAAGATAACTTTTATCAATATCACGCACCCCTAGCCTCTATGAATTTTTTTAATTAAGGAGATATGATTGTATCGTATTTAATTTCAATATAATCTAACTCAAAGTTTGACAGTTCAAATATCAGCATTTTGTGTCCTCAGGCAAAACACTACGCCCACCAAGTGCTATCTCAGTCAATATCATTATTATAACATAATGCTTTTTTATGAATATATGGTGCAAGTATTAAAGTACACAAGGTCAGTGGAATACATTTGCTCTCTATCGACAGCAAAGAAACTCACAGACTGTGACTCCGACTGTGCATTATTTACACTTCCTGATCACGGCAGCTGTCACAGTGTCTCGTCCCCGGGATCGAAGCACGTCCAATGTGAAGGCGCGAGGTTCGATTGGAAAACCAGGAACTGTGGCCAATGCTGTGGGTCTGATCATCAGCACAAGAGCCTGACAAGATGACAGAGGAGCCAAATTTAGATCAAAGGGTTTTGTCACCGCGGGCAACCAGTTACATTGTGGAAACTCCCATTAACCTTCTGCCTATGACAGGACAGTAGGGCATGTAGCACTGATGATGCCGGATGGGCTCCTCGCGATATCTGTGACACCAGGTCCTCCATGATTACGCCATTAAAATGCAGGAATATATGCATTATATATGAGCAGGTGAAAATAGAGTCACATATATTTACAGTTCAATTCATTCCTTTGTTTTTCCTTACTAATGGATTTATTCTCTGTAGCTAACTAAATATGGATTACAATCAAATAGGTTTTTTTCTTTTATTGAAGAAAAAAAAGAGAGAAAATATTGTGATTGCATTGCATAAAAGGTTGGCATATGGTTTGCAAAGATACGCAAGTCCACTTAAGAGGGGTTAAAAGAAATAATAATAATAATTTATACATGGTTTAAACAATGAATCAAATTTGCAATTAAATCACATCATTATTTATTGAAATCAAATGTATTTGAAAAAGCAGCTAATAAAATTCAGTGTGTGTACGTGTCAGAACAAATCATTTTATTCAGATTTTTTCTTTTAAAAATTGTAATTTTGTAATTTTTTTTCATTTAATTAATTTTACCATGTTATTTCCTACCTTATATCAGAGGTTTGTCTCCAGCGCGTATTCCTATCAAAAATATATTAAATTATTCTTCTTCTATCTGTTGGCTCTTACGTGGGAGGCTGGAGCCCGTCCCAGTTGTTGTGGGTCAGAGCTGGGTGCACCTGGACAACTGCCAGTTAAACTAGAGACAGGCTCAAAAACAGCCATTTTGATGCTTATTTATTAACAAGGGATCATTCAAATGCACCAGTTCACCACATGCATGTCTGTCAAAGATTAGTTTAATTGGGATGGGAAAACAGTATAAAGTAACAGTAATAAAGGAGAGTGAATTGTGGGTGAGATAGTCAAGTCAAATTACTAATTGAATTTAGAAAATAAACGTATAGACCCTGCATTGACCAAATATAGTTTTAGAGGATTATTTAGCATAGAAATGGTATTTATGCCCTGACTTTTCTATAGGCCCATATTTAACAGGCTCACCCCACTGCGGCCATTAAAAAGTCTGAAATTGAAGATTAAGTGGAAATCAAATGACCAGCAGCCGAATTAGTTTCCAGATTAAATGAGGCTCTGCTTTGTTTATTGCAGTTTCGTCGGCGAGGCACATTTTCTTTTTGGCAGCGAGAGTCAGAACTGAGAGGGAATCTTTGCAAGTTTCATCTGCACATGCACGACAATGAAATTTTAATGTAAAGACAACAGCATGAATAATGGACGTCTCATTTGACTATGATACTGGTGCAGGTGTTGTGCTTATCCAGCTGTAGACTGGGCGCAGGGGGATGACATTTTTTGTGCATTAGTTTGATTTGATTTTAAGTATCAAGGAAGAATTATAAGGTTTGCATTTGTAAAATAGTTAGTGTATTTTTTGTGTATATATAGAGTGTTTTTATAGGGCTAGGCAATAAGACTTTTTCTACATCAAACTGATTTTCAATTTGATTTATTTTTGTCTTATTAAAACAAATACAACTGAAAGAATCAATATACATTTCCTGAACCTAAACAATACAGATTTTTAATAATTGCCATTTAACATTAAAATAGTCAGATTTCTTCTTCTATTTGTGAATTCTGATCCAAACTGCAATCTTTTACAGACAGGGGATTGGCTGTGGTTGATCTCTTGATTGAAGAGACGATTATACATTGACAATTATAAATGACAGAATCCTGATAAGATAACCTTTAATTTACCTTTAATGCACCAAAGGTAAAGCTTTCTTAAAATGCTATAGATAATTTTAAATATTTTCTGTCATTTAAATGCATGCCTGTTACATTGATACCTTTTTGGAGACAGTATAGTAGAGATTCTAGAGGATTTGATTAAAAAGCATAATATAATAACATAATATATTAATGTATTATTTCTCCATATGTTTTAAATTGTGCATTTCATTTACTCAAGTGCTCCTACCAGAAGTGTTGCAGTCGTACCATCTTAAATTGAGCATAGCGTTGTGTTGTTTGCTTTTATCTCTATATATTGTCCTTGATTTGACTAAAATGATCTGTCAATAGCTCCATTATGACAATAGCTAATTGTGCCTCTGCTGTTTAATATGGCACGTCTCTGTCCCAGTTGTTTATCCACTTGTCTCACAGCTCTGAAGGTCAGTGGTAATTGTTTGTGAGACAAAGGCTATTGAGTGATCGTGTGGGCTTTCTTCTGTTTACAACATCAGCCGACACAAATGTTTTTGAAGCCACTTGTCTCAAACACTCCACTGGGTGGTGCTGGATATGAGAAGGTCACTGCTATGGTTGCTCTATTAGCATTCACTGCAGTCACTCTTCTATTGCATCATGTGCCTAAAGGGAAACACCGAAAACACACTCCAGCTGCCTTTTATCTCAAATATGTTCTATGTTTTAATTAGAAAACACGTCTTACATACTTTATAATGATTAAACTACTTTTTCCATGTTTCAGATTAATAATGCAGCATTTTGATCTTCTAGTCTTGTTTATCGCATCAGATTAGTCCCATGCCTTGTAAATATTATAAAGTGCACAAATTATAGGACTGTTTGGAATGTCAATGAGTCGCGATTTTGCTAAAACTCAAAGGAGTAAAAATGTAAATTTGTTTTTTTTTTATTTGTTTGTTTTTTATGATGAAATTAGAAACGTAAGAAAGACGATATAGCACTAGGGTTAAGTGGATCAGACTATTTTCTGACAAGCACTGTGACTGTGATTACATTTGCGATTTATATTTTAATAATCGCATTCTGTTCAAAGTTGATATTTTAAACATACAAAAATACTGAAACAGGCCTATGAACTCTATGGACTAATTCAAGAATCACATGTATTTCAGAACATGCTTGAACAGACCTAAAGTACAGGATTAGCAGTTTTAATACTGAAAAAGGCAGGGTATTTTTTTGAGGAAAATATGCTAAATGTGTCTATTCAAATTGAGATTTCAGTTCAATTAGTATTACTCTTGCAGCCCTAAATAGCACATAACAATTAACTCTAAAAACGCTATTGAATATTGACATTTACCTCAGTAGCTACCGTCTTTTGTCATGAAACCCTATTATTACTGTTTCAGGTATTAATAACACACTCTCTAATGGCATACCTCTCTAAAGCCCGGGCAAACTGTCTATATTAAAAGTGGATTATCTGACCCCCTGTAGACGCTGACAGCACCTCATGGCCCCAGCCAATGAAATATAATTAAGAGGATAAGGAATTGATTCTTGATTGTATGCTGCAGTGTTCATATGTATTAATGAGGCCAGTGTATTAAAGGGGTTTTTGTATCAAGAGCTGGTAATGAGTTTTATATAGATCAATATCAGTAAAGCCGGGGCACTGAGGTCATGTGTGCGAAACAGCAGTGTAAACAGAACGGCAGAGTGTTACCTCAGAACACATATGAATACACACGCATAAATAATAAAATATACTTGTAAAACATACATGTAGCATCTTAATCATGTGAATATAACTAGGTTTATAAGTAAAGTATATAGGTTGCCTTAGGTGCTTTTTCTGGTCTCTGCCTCCCTCATCTCTCTTTGGTGTTGGACACAATCATTATAATAGGAAACTGTCAAGTGAAACATTACAAAGCTTAATTGGTCGTATAATGAAAATAAATGATTTAAAAATCTGTCTTCTTCAGGGCTGTTTAATCTTTTACCTTTTAATTTGACTCCCCATGCGCCGGCTTGTTGCATTGATCCGTTAGTACCATGTGGGGAGATCATTTCTGCTGCATTTTTGAGAATACATTTTGAATTCCTTGTTAATTCTTAATGAAGATCAGCCTCCTCCTGTGAAATCTTTTAACAGTTTTCCACCTAAAGTCTCACAGATACACCCAGTATCTCCAAAGCTACTGGAGCTTTTCAAACTAATATGCTGTAGTGCTAAAAATATGCTTATACTGGGTCTATGTAACACACTTCATTGACCACATTCAATTATAAATATCTTACTCTCTTAAACTAAACCCAAACAAACCTCATGCGATATAAATTTCTTTTCAAAACTTTTATTGATAGTAACTTTTTTACCTAATGCACCAAAAATGTGTTTCTATTCTGAGAGTGAAATCTAAGGAAACTGTTATTTACCGTACCTTACGTAATATAGTCGACTAATGAGCAATATTTTGGTGAATGAAATCTGTTGGGGCCATTTTAATGAGGTTTCCATGGTGATAAGCCCTGGTTTGATGCATAATGCATAGTATTGTGTAGAATACATTGGGAAAGCCTAACTGAGGACACGAGTTGCTAATTAGCAATTGCTTTTAACAGTGCTTCCTGTTATTTGTGTTCAAAATAACAAAAACAAAAAAAAGTGTGCAGTGTTAAAATAATTGTATATTTTAGATTTAAGGGGCATCTTTCCCCAAATTTGATGAAATTGTCAAAATAATGACCAGCAACAATTTATGTATCTCATACCAAATTCACTTTGCAATACACTTGAAATAAATAAATGATGTTACTTATGTTGTGACTGAGAAGTTGGGACTACAATAAGATAACAGAAAGTTAAACTCATTTACAAAATAACAAGACTAACACCCTTAGACTATAAACAAAAGCCATTTGAGCCTGTGTTTTGTTGTGTGCATGTCTGAGCTGTTGAACTGACTGAACTGTTTCCTCACGTCCTCCTTCGTCCCTCTGTGCGTCTGCTCGGGACATGTGCGCTGCTCTTGTGAGCCAGGCCCCCCCAGCCCTCCAGCCGTGGTGACAGTGGAGGAGGTGACAGACAGCACGGCCCAGCTGGCCTGGAGTCCCGGCAGAGACAACGGCAGCCCCATCAGCCATTACCTCGTCCAGACCCGCACCCCTTTCACCGTGGGCTGGCAGAGGGTCAACACAGGTAGGCACCACCTTAATAGACTATTTATTCTATTCTTTTGAGCACAAAATCCACATAGTTTATCCTTTGTTTTATACTGAAGGGCCCATATTACGCTGGTTTCTTATTTATGCGATTCTGTAATGTGTTTTCCTCATCAAAATCTTTTTTTATTTTTTCATTTGTACATGTTTAATAAACAAACCCTGCATATTTATGCATATAAAGACTGTTCTACCTTGTGATGTCAGTATATATGTCTTCACTAGAATAATGTGAATGATTTTAGCCCTGGAATGACCAATCTACAGAACAGAAGGTCAAATGTAGCTATTAACTACCATTAGAAGGTGGAACAGAACACTCTGAGCTTTGGATATGTAGACAGTCTAATAATAAAGGATTACTCAGATGTGTGAATGAAGCAAAACACAACTCCAGGCATGTTTTTCAGGGGTGAAAAATCATTATAACATAGCTTAAAGCTATGTAGTATAGGACCTTTGAACTCCCCGAGACAATATCAAATGAACATCCTGCAGACTACATGTATATGTCCTATGTTAAATGTGTCAGTGACCCAGATTTAAAACTAGAACAAGTTCAATAGCCTCAATATCATTTCTACATTTATTACTGTTCCTTCTGTAAGCCAATAAAAGAAACAATAAAAAGCGCACATCTACATTGACTCGTATATTAGAGTGAGTAGAGACATCGAGTACTTCAACAGTGCAAGAATGCAAAGTCACTTAATTGGTCACTATTGACAATCATTTGGATCGGGTTTTGGCAGGTTTTGAGTTTGGCACCGTGCTCTGGCTCAATGTTTGATTTGGCAGGTCTTGTCAAACCATAGGAGAATATAACTCTAGATTGATCTCAAAATGTTCAATTGTGCTATAATAAATTATATTATGAAAACAAACATGTAGCGAGTGCCCATACAGGTACTGATTACTCAGGAATGTTGAATTTTTGGAGTTTTTTAGTTTTATAGTTGAATGCATTATTTTTTTGTTCACATATCAGTTGAATTTAAGAAATGCACTTAAAATATGGTTTTAATCATATCCAATAAACATGAAGGATACCAAACATGAGTAGCCTTAACGAACAAATGAGAGTTCAAAGTATAATTGTCCTGGCACACAGAGGTGTCAGTAGTCATGTGATTTTATTCATATACAGTACTCTTGAGGGGCCCTTTGGGAAATTTCTTCACTTTCTCCGCTCCCCCCTAAAATAGGCAGGTCAGTCGTGGGGTCAGCCGGGGAGCGAGGCATTTGGATAGGGTCAAAATCCAGGTTTTTACCCCAGAGACACGGGGGTCAAACTGCACCGGGCTTATACATGATCTCATTTACACCACTGCATTGACCTCCACACCTCAGACTGACTCTAAGTTTAATCCCCCAAGCTAACAGCCTTAAATGAAAGCTACTGAAATGACACGTTGCTCTTTGGTTGCTAGTGCGGTGAAGAAAAATCCACTATTAATAAAACTGTCTAAGGATTTAGGAGAGCGTAATATATATAACGAGAAGGTATTTTGGTGTGTTCGTGCTATGAAAGTTTGTTTAAAAGCTCGTCTAATCAATAGTCTTCTATCAAAAATGGGTCAAATGACAATGTGTGCTGAAGTTTTCCCACAGCAGTGATATTCTGTTTATTGTTGCTGCATTTATTTCAAATTAATCTGCACAAACCAACAAGCAACAACAATTATAGTAGTCTTATTTTGGGTCTTTTTTTTTCTTCTTGTTTATTTCCTTTATTGTACACTAATAAGGCTTAGAATTTCATTGATAATAATTCGCTCCCACATATTCCCTATGGGTTTATAGTGTTTTACCTTACTAAAAGGAAAAAAGCTTTTGACCATTTTCACAAACCTGACTCTTACGTGGTCTGGAGTTTCAATTTTGGAGTATCAATAGTAGTTTTACTGTCAGTTAGTATCTAGGTTGTCAAGTTTGCATTTATTTTATTTATTTTAATTATGGTAAGAGTGAGAAAGAGCCATTTATTTCTTGCAAAAAAAAAATAATAATAAAAGAAAATAACTGCTGACGCTTTTGATAATAAACCATTTATAACCACAGTGGGTAGAAGCCAGTTACTCTTTGCAAACCTGGAAAAAATGGAAATGGTTCTAATAATATAAAGAGCAATAGCGTTCCTCTTAAGGCCAGGTTATTAGATGTATTCAAAATGTAAAACGGGAATACTGTTTAAATACGTTCTCAATGTCCTCCGCAGGTAGACAGACGTAAGCAAACTCTCTGACCTTCAGTCTCACATTTCAACAAACTTTTAATGTTTGTTAATTAAAAATCTCATCATTTTTGCTCTCAGTCTGCTAATATTGGCAGCGATAAAGATGCAAATCTGCTCTTGTACTGGTAGCGTCACGACCTGTTAAAGTATTACTTTTGTTCTGAAAATTGATTTGACTCACCTCATTATATTTAGAGGTCTTGGATATGTTCTTGCTAATATATGAGTTCAGAAGAGTAGTGTGTATTTATTAAATGGATACGTAGCATTTTGCCTACACAGTTACGAAAGCTGGTGCATAATTTCATCTTATATTTAATGTGTTAACTGCCTATAGTACAGCATCCACCCAAATTCCTGCCCCAAAAAATCTAAAATAAATCTTGTTCACTATTGTACATTTTGAATTAATCTTGTTTTAGCTTAGAAATTGTTAGAAATTGAGATAATCCAAAAAATAAAGGTGAGATTTTCGTCAGTATCTCTAACCCCAACCCCTATCTATAAATTATACTACTGTCATTTGATTTAAAGCTGTTAAACCTACGTCAGCAAAAATCATACCTTGGTCGATATAAAATGTCTTCTACAGAATGATCCATCACCCAATGCAGTTTCTTTCATTTAACTCCAAGTGCGTATAATACGGCCTGATCAGAAACGACATTTATGTGATTACAATCCACTCTCCAACTGCGAGTTCACCAATAACAACTCGGCCTGGTCTCACACGGCTGAGTAAAGCCAGTTAACTGTCCAAATCCTATAGGCTAAATAGATTTGGCTATAATGATATTATTGTCTTACCGTTTCCATTGTGTTTTTCACAGTCCCAGAAGTAATAGATGGGAACACATTGACGGCTACTGTGGTGGATTTGAACGCCTGGGTGGAGTATGAGTTTCGGGTCCTGGCCAAAAACAGTGTGGGCGTTGGCGAGCCCAGTCCGGTGTCTGTGAAAACCAGAACAGAAGATGCAGGTTTGTAAAAGGAAAAGATTTGAAATGGTCTCCACAGGCTGCACCATAATGAAAATACTGTTTAACTGTATTTTGTATTTCAGTTTCAATATAAACTTAGTAGTAGTAAACTTAGTACTTAGTAGTTATAATAGTAGTAGTAGTAGTTATAGTAGTAGTTATAATAGTAGTAGTAGTAGTTATAATAGTAGTAGTAGTTATAGTAGTAGTAGTAGTAGTTATAGTGGTAGTAGTAGTTATAATAGTAGTAGTAGTAATTAATAGTAGTAGAGTTATAGCAGGAGTAGTAGTTGTAGTAGTAGTTATAATAGTAGTAGTAGTTATAGTAGTAGTAGTAGTAGTAGTTATAGTGGTAGTAGTAGTTATAATAGTAGTAGTAGTAATTATAATAGTAGTAGTTATAGCAGGAGTAGTAGTTACAGTAGTAGTTACAGTAGTAGTTATAATAGTAGTAGTAGTTATAATAGTAGTAGTTATAGCAGGAGTAGTAGTTATAGTAGTAGTTATAATAGTAGTAGTAGTTATAGTAGTAGTAGTAGTAGTTATAGCAGGAGTAGTAGTTATAATAGTATTAGTATTAGTTATAATAGTAGTAGTTATAGCAGGAGTAGTAGTTATAGTAGTAGTTATAGTAGTAGTAGTACTTATAGTGGTAGTAGTTATAGTAGTAGTAGTAGTAGTAGTAGTTGTAGTGGTAGTAGTTATAGTAGTAGTAGTAGTTATAATAGTAGTAGTAGTTATAGTAGTAGTTATTGAAAAATACATGAAAAAAACACATTTATTTTGTTTAAATCATGTTTAAACCATCTAAAAAAATGTTTTTTGTGTGTAAATTGTGCTTTTTGGATATAGATATATGACTAGTGCGACATTAGTGTGTTTTCAACTTTCTATTTTGTGTCATTTTCATACTACTAAAACAAAGTCCATGCATATACAAAATTGCAGTGAAGTTTAATTTTAACTCGCACTAGATCAAAAGTATGAGATAGGAAAAAACTAAGTCTAAATCTTTTTTTTTTTTTTACATTTTTCTGCGTAAAAAATAGTACACAATTGTAAGTCTCAATAGATGTAAATTTATATTACATTTTTCACAGTAATATATTGTTGTAATACTGTATATTGTGTATGGTAATTTGGCTAAATACATCATTACATATAGACTATATTTAGTAAATAATAGTATATATTTTCTTGTAGTTCCCGATGCTGCGCCAGGCAACGTGGGTGGAGGAGGCGGGAGTCGATCTGAATTGGTTATCACTTGGGAGGTAAGTGATCAGTCTTTAGTTGCAATTTCAAAATTTCTCATTTTAAAGCAGGAGTATGCAACTATTGGAAAAAAAGGCCAGATACTGTATGTTTCTGTGTTTCATTACAGTGTTATGTACAGCGTTTGTGCAATAACAGGCCATCCTATTTCACTTGGATAAAGATGTTTAAAGGCTGTGCACAAGCCTAAAAAAAAATCTTTCATGTAAACTTTGTGACAGATAAGAACAGGTTAGTCATTTGTAACAGTTTAAATACATACATACACTGCTGGAAAATCAAGTACCCCAGCTTTATCAAATCCAGCCTCCTTATCCTCCCTCAGACTTAAATTATTGTTTTATTGAAATGTTGCTTTGCATTTGAGGTAATTTCTAACCTAAAGCGATGTATACGAGACTCCGTGACAGTTATGGTCATTAATGAGGCTGGGACTCGTGGCAAATTGCTTTCACACAATATAAAACCATTACAAAAACCAAAAGCAGGTTTGCAGCGGAGAAGCGATGTTGATATTGAAGAAGTCATTATTTTGTTGAAGCTATTGCATTATTTCAGTTTTCCTATTTCATTAAGTGCACAAATGACATTTTATTTTGAAAGGGAATCTATAATGAGCTTAGATTTTTATAAAACAGCTTTTTACTGCTCATTTAGCTCTGTCAGGTGGGTCTTAAAAAGCTATTTGAGGGTCACGCTCTTGTCTGTGCTTCCCGAGAGCGCGAACGTGAGCGGTTTGTATATGTTTTAATATCACTATAGTTTTGTGTTTCCCTCCCAGCCCGTCCCAGAAGAACTGCAGAATGGTGAGAGCTTCGGTTACATCATCGCCTTTCGGGCCTTTGGGGACGCGAGCTGGACCCACGTCGCCACCTCTGCCCCCGGAGCCGCCCGCTATGTTTACAGAAATGACAGCATCTCGCCCTTCTCCCCTTTCCATGTCAAAGTGGGCACTTACAACAGCAAAGGACAGGGACCCTTCAGCCCTGTGGTCACCATCTATTCGGCTGAAATTGGTAAGACAAATTCTGCAAAGAAAAAACAGGTCATGACCCCACAACTATGGAAGTGCAATAGTGTATTCAGACAAGCAGCCTATATGTTATTTTGACGTCCCTGCTAGCTGCTTTTACTCAGTGTCCTTGCATGACATGTAAAAATGTTGATTGCAGTAGTAGAATCTATTCTCGAAGGAAGAAAATCACAGAAGGCAATATATTCTAGATATTGCAATGTATTTTGCAGCCACTGAACAAAGGGGAAATGTATAAAAATTCAAAACTGCACTAGTAAGAGAAATGTGCCACAGCCTTTGTAAAATGCTTGGTGTCCAGTCGAAAAGAAAACATTAAAAAATGCTACTCATTTACATGCAAATAGATGGCTCCAAATATCAGCACTCCATTGAATGACTGTGCCAAAATGAGAAGCGGTTGGCATTTAGATCCATGCTACTTCTCAGCATGCTAAGTGAGGGTCAGTGCGTGGAGCGGGCTCAGTCTGTTTCCCATCTGCACCTGTGGATGATTCATGGAGCAGAGATCAGGACTAACTCCACAGCGCTCCAAATGGAACAGAAATGAAGAGATTTGTTCTGGCTGCTTTTCTGTGTGGGAAAGGTGGCCCAGCTCAGTGTCCTGTTGTGTTTTTCAGAGCCAAGTGGGATGCCAGCGGGGGTTTGGGCCAGAAGTGTCTCGGCCTCCGAGATTGAGGTGAATTGGCAGGCGCTCTTCTTCACCCCTGAAAGGGTTCTGGGCTATGAGGTACATTTGACTCTTTTAAATGGAAATAGAAATCACACAACGCATTTCAAATGCTTGTCATCACCCTGTTGTACCTCACAGCCATCACTTCCAAACTCCAGTCGCCATGGAGATGACTGCTTCAGTTGGAAAACAGTTATAGCAAAAATTATACAGTTCTTTGTAGCAACACGACAGGAAAACATGTCAGGCCGTTTTGGGCAGAACAAAAGGAGATTGCCTGTCCACATGTGTCTTTTCTGCTGCTGTCAGTTATAGCCACTGTGCTGAGGCCATGAGCTCTGGCTGTATACACTACACCGGGACATGTTTCATAAGCACAAAAGATTTAGCATTTTAAATGTTGGTGCAGTCTAACAAGCAGAACAATGGAAATCAATCAAGCCATTTTCTGTAAATGATTGAATAAATTATCCTTCTTGGTATTCAGGTAGAATAAAATTTCATTTGGCATTTGTCCTGCTTTGTTAAATACAGAAAATGGGTAAAAGCTGTTTTAGGAACCAGCTAACGTTAGAAAGTGTCTGATTGCTATGCAGACCACGTCACCAACATCAGCGCATGGAGGCACTAAAATGTCACTTATTTAAACAAACAATAAAACTACTTCTTTATTTGTTTTTATCCGGATTTTAAACTGTTCCCTGTGGTCTTCACCTGTGGAGCTGCACCTCTCTTTTGTGAAAGAGACAGCCAAACCCGTCTTTTTTCAGCAAGTTTGTACAAACTCCAAACCTAGCTGTGATCTCCAGTTTCAGAGAAGAGCCTAAACTTTTGTGTAGCCCATAAAAGCTTTTTATCTCAGATCAAAAAGTAACAGGCTCTGATCTGTTTTGTGTGGATCTAGACTTCACTTTCACTTTTTGGGTCTGAAAACAAGAAACAAACTTTAAAAGCATTGTTCTGGTTGCACTTACTGGACAATTGTTTGTTTTGCATCCAGTTTTGTGATCATTTATTTATATGTGTATTATTAGGTAAGCCTTGTCCTTGTATGTGGGCTAGAAGCAGAAGTCCAGAACATAGATGCCTTTTCTCAAACCCACATACCACACTTCTGCAGCTTCAATTTAAAAGTTGATGCATAGCATTTTTAGTCTTCTGTGTTTCTGTATTCAAAACATAAACTAGTTCATTTGAAGCGTTTTGCAGTGGTCCACATTTATTCCTCACTTACTTTATTGCTTTCTCAGTATTTTAATTACCAGGATGAGTGTATAAGGTAAAGCTAACAACTAGCATGCTAACACACACTTTCTGATTTACCCACAATAAAACACTTAATAATTAGTTCAGACATAATGCAATGTACAATTCTGACCTCAAGAGCTGCTTATACAATATCTGTACAAGGACATGACACATTTTGCTCAAAAATGATATAGAGGAGCTTTAAGTATGCATATTACATTATGTCTCATAATTATTACAATCATTCTTCTGTTTCTGCTATTTTTTGTTATTTTCATTACTGTCTGGGAAAGCAGTACATGGCAATAGAGAATGTGCTGAAGCTGTTAGGTGGAAAAAAAAATGTAGAGCCAACATAAATAGATGTCTGTTGTTAACGTGTCTTAATTTCATTAATTATCACATTGATAATTGCTCATTAGGTTATTGTTGCCATACACTATATTGAGCTTCACCTCCATAACAAAATACATGCTGTTTATATGCAGTGGTAGAACATAAAGTAAAAGTTTTAAAGTTTTGTACTTAGGTATAAATTTTAGGTATCTTTACTTTTCTTGAGTAAATTTTAACGTGAATACTTTTTACTTCACTTACTTCACGAGAGAAGATACTTTCTGTTCCACTACATTTTTAACTGGTCTGGTAAAGAAAGTTTAAAAAAAAAGTATAACAGTTTGAGACCTGCTGAAGAGACTGAGAGGTTTATTTTTGCCAGATTCATAATTTGAATATTCAAATTAAAGTAGCTATAAACAGGTATTTAAATACTTTTTTGCACCTCTTTGTGCATGTTATTGGGTGTATTTTTATATTTATGTATGTTCTGGCATGGCTGGTTGCACTATAAATAGGCCTATCCCTGGCGTCGCTCTCTCGCTCTTGCACCGTCGCTGCACACGCCCTGGCCCTCTGCACAC
>JACN01082616.1:0-11946 GCA_000787155.1 Scartelaos histophorus | reverse complement strand
ATAAATAAATAAATAAAAATAAATCAACTTGAGGAGCGCAGATGAGTCGATGTGTTATCTGGTCTATAATAGCAGCGTACAGTAAGACTTGTCTCCCTGTAGACATTGTCACAGTGGCTCCGTGCTCATTTTAATTAACACAAATGCCGGAAGATGATAATTAAAAAAGCAGAGAGTTGATTCCCCACTAGGAAAAGATCCTACAATGGAAAAATGTGAGACAAATTCTAAGATGTGGAGAAATATAATGATAAGTTATATAAGAAATTAAGAAAAAGTAGAAAACCCACTTACTTCATTGGTTTGAACAGGGCTTGTCCGTAGTTCTGGAAAGTCATAATCAACTTCAACTGGGTGCCTCCCGACTTCATGGCTGCAAAAAAACGAACAAACAAACAAAAAAAACTACTTTATTTTCAGTATTTAAAATAATAAACCTTTTTTACCATTTTTTCACTTTGTCACTTTTTAGAAGCCACACTGGTCCTGGTTTAGTCCTGGTCAAGTCCAGGTTTGGTTTGAGGTTTTGTCACAGTTCATTTCATATAATCTAAATAGTTTATAAGGAATTATAAGGGAATAGTTGCTTGTATACTTCCCCTATTCAAACTGACTATGTTCTACTTTATTTTCAGTATTTAAAATAAAGTTGTTTCACCATTTTTTTCACTTTTTGTCACTTTTTAGAAGCCACACTGGTCCTGGTTTAGTCCTGGTCAAGTCCAGGTTTGGTTTGAGGTTTTGTCACAGTTCAGTTTTGATATAACAAAATAAAGTACTTTATTTTCAGTATTTTTCACTTTTTGTCACTTTTTAGAAGCCACACTGGTCCTGGTTTAGTCCTGGTCAAGTCCAAAGTCCAGGTTTGGTTTGAGGTTTTGTCACAGTTCAGTTTTCATATAACAAATCTGGAAAGTCATAATCAACTTTAACTGGGTGCCTCCCGACTTCATGGCTGCAAAAAAACGAACAAACAAACAAAAAAAACAACAATTTTAGTTTCAGTATTTAAAATAAAGTTGTTTTACCATTTTTTCACTTTTTGTCACTTTTTAGAAGCCACACTGGTCCTGGTTTAGTCCTGGTCAAGTCCAGGTTTGGTTTGAGGTTTTGTCACAGTTCAGTTTTGAAATAACAAAAAAAAAACTACTTTATTTTCAGTATTTAAAATAAAGTTGTTTTACCATTTTTTCACTTTTTGTCACTTTTTAGAAGCCACACTGGTCCTGGTTTAGTCCTGGTCAAGTCCAGGTTTGGTTTGAGGTTCAGTTTTGATATAACGTGCTGAATCTAAATAGTTTATAAGGAATTATAAGGGAATAGTTGCTTGTATACTTCCCCTATTCAAACTGACTATGTTCTATCAGCCTCTTATGGTCTAAATCTACAAACCCCATAAGATTAGCTAATATCCAGACATTTTCCATGGTAATAAACGTCTACTGTATCCAGCCATAATGAAATGACACGTCTAAAGTGCATATACTGATGAGCCCTACCCCCTGCCGTGAGCTGCCTGTTCTGCTCATTCACGCAGTACTTCCAGCTTGTACACAGAGCCCCGCGCTTTCATTAATTTTCTCCGCTCTTAAGACAACTTGGCTTCGTCTTACTCACCCCTGGCAGCGCACGCAATTTACTGTGACTCATTTTCAAAAAGCTTTCGTTGGGATTTCGCGTACACTGTTGCATAGACTCCAAAACCCGAATCACCTCAAATGAGTGAGCGCGGGCTTCTCATCTCCAGGAGGGAAGAGATACACTGGGAGCATTATAACGGCAGTGGCACGTGGCATATTTTTCAGAGAATATCGCCCAGGGAAATCTTTTAAACTTGATACAGCGAGACAGCCGAACCTTTGTGGATTGAGATACGATTCAACGCGGTGACCTTGAACCTTATAAGCTACAATCCACAAGGGTCTGTCCTCAGTGCTCCTCTTTGTACTGGTGATATAAAAGGCTGTTCTAATGCTAAACTAATCCTTCTTGATTGTGTGTTTAGATGTGCAATGATCTAACATGAGAAAATGACTTGGCTTATGTGATGCCAGCTGCCATACATGATTAATAGTTTATACTGTTTGTTTTTCGAGACATTTTAGTATTGTTATCACTGCCAAAATTCATCACTGGAACTTATTGACAATATCTGCTTAGAGGAGAGAGGATTTTTTTTTTCATTTCATTCATTTTTTTTCCATAATTTGATGATATTTTTGCAATCAGAAATGTGTCAGATGTTTGATTGAGGTTTAACTATTGCGCAAATGTGAAAAGGATTGTAAAATTAAACACATACGTGCAAAAAAACTCCAAAACAACTGCCTGTGTTTGGAAAATTATGTTGCAATTTTCTTTTCTTTTTAGTTTTAATTAGTTTTGTTATTGGCAATTTACTCAATCTTATTTATTTTTTTATTTTGATATGTTTCCTAACAAAAATAATGGTCAAGGGTCACCAAAAAATGGGAAAAACAATCATTTATGCCTAACGTGGTACCACTGTATATACTCTATACTACTACTAAGTAAGTATTTACTAATAAACCTGTCATGATAAATACTATATCAAATTACTGTTCAATACGTCTTAGAAAAAAATAATAATTTTGGTCATTTTGTCATTTTGTTTTTCTTTGTATTAGTGAGGAACATTTTGTTATTTTTCTGTACTAAGATGAGATTTAGTTTCAGCATTATCATTTATAATCTATATTACTTATTTATGTAGTTACAAAGCCTGCACCAAGCCAGCCATTTATTCACTGTGAAGTAAAAGTGTAAAAGTGTAGGTATAATAAAGTTAGTCATAGTAACTCATATACATAACACTATTAAGTACAATGCTAAGCCTCTCTGCCATTCTCCGTACACTCACTTGAACCGTACATCTTTCCTAACAAACAAATTGCCTTGTCTTCTTCTCTTCCCGGTGCTGTGTGTGTCACCCTATCCTGCTGCGAAGATAAATCCACCTCACCTGAGCCCCCTCACGCTCCCTCGCCTATGATTTATGGATCCATCCGAAACACTGAACAAAAGGGCCACCGCTGACCCAAAAGAGGGGAGGGAGAGCGCAGACAGGTACAGAGCACTACAGCGTGGAAAAAGTGCTGAACAAGGCAAGGCTCCGAGTGTGTCTGGTAATTCTAGTGAGACAGATAAGTGCTATGTGCGCACCAATTAGGGAGCAGCAAACCACAAATGCTCATAAACTTCACAAGTGATTTCGTTTTTGCAGACAGACATTTTTTATGGGCTAGTCTGGGCCCAGAGCTGTGGTGATATAGAGGAGACAAGACGCATAAATGTGACATAATTACAAGTGACTGATAGTGATTAAAAAATGTATAAAAATGTTGGAATGTGTTTGTAACATTTGAAATGGTAAAAGCTAAACATGATGCCAACTTTCATTTCAACTTGATGATACCCGCCATAAGGGGCCATTCATCTTTGAACTAAAATAAATACAGTTAAAAAGTTGTATTTAAAGCTACTGTTTGTCATACTGGAGAAACTGTTGCATTCTCACAAACCACCACTAGATGCTATCCACATTACTACTGTCTGATACTGTGCCAGTTCTGGTCTAACAGAAGAAGATCTGAGCCTGAACAAAGGCCAGAATAAATCAAATAAATTAACAGATTGTAGTTGTGTTGAACTTAGAGAGATGAATCCAAAATTGCAATTGGATTTAGAGTCAGGCCTCATTCACTTGTAAATCAATGTTGAGTATGACATGTAAAAAGTGCCATAAAACACAAAATAATATGATCTGCATTGCTTTATGTCTAGAGAGCTACTGTGAGTCCCTGAACACATCCACACAGATGTCTGCTACGAGCTGGTGACTCACCCACACTAGTGATCCTCTGAATGGCCAGATCTTTGAGCAGAGCCTCCAGCACCGCGCTGTGTCTGGGGTACAGCTCGTAACGGTTGATCCCAATGTGGAAGCGCAACCAGTTTGGGTACGACTCTGCTGTCCCCGTAGGAGAAAACTCTTCCTCCTCACCGTTTCCCTCTTCATTCTGCCTATAATCAAAACAAGAACATTTACATTTAGCAATAGTGTTATGGCAAATATGAATAAATACTGGAAGAAGACATAACATTAACTTTATCAACACACGTCACATTTAACTGACTGGTAAAATTCATGGTTATTTGACAATAGACATCAAGTGGATCATATGCCGATATATTCATCACCAGTGGCCATTCTATCAACATTATGGAGCCACAGGTATCAATACTCTCAAAATAATCCTTATGTACAACCACTTCCCTCATCTCAATCAATACTAGTCTAAATGAGGGCAAGTCATATGGGGCTCAGGCACATTAAAGATGAATGATAGCCACGCTGAGTGACATTAAAATGCATCAGTAACACTATGGAGAATGAATAAGCATACAGCTGAATAACCCATATTATTGTGTTAAAGCCGGTCAGAAATAGGTTAACTATAAGCCAAGAGTCTGCATGAATGAAAAGCTTTAATCTGAGTGGTAACTGTCCCACTTGCCCCGCTGTTGTGTGCGTCGTCCTACTTACCATCCTTGGCTCCCTGTGGTTTTGGGGTAAAATCTAATGTCCGTGTTGACGTTAAACAAAGTGTCATCGTCCGTGAGCGCCGGGAGCTCAGACCTGTACAGTGGATGCTCAAACAGCGCGGGCAGTCTGGATCCACGCTGCGCTGTCATGGTCATCCCCCCGCTCGCGTCCCCTATGAGCGGTTTGTGCAGGTCTGCTGCTCTCCCATCCGGAGCTCTCATCCTCCCAGGCGCAGCCGCTCTGTCCCCGGCTGCTGCGTGTTTCTCCAGTGAATGGGACGTGAGGTTGTAGCCAGGTTCGTTGCTGAAGTCCTGGAGGATCCTAAGCGCGTGTTTATTAGGCCAACCAGCTTCAGCCGGCGACCTGGCGCGATTCTTCCCCCAGCCCTGTGCCTCTGCACCCGGGTGATGCGAGCACTGACAGCCGCCGTCACTGGTGCTGCCGTCCGCTCCAGTGGCGCGCTTCTCCAGTTTGGGTAATAAGTCTATCATAATGTGCATCGTGCACGCCACCAGAAACACCATTAGTAGTAATACTCTAAATTTTCGGAATAGGATCATCTTGAGCATCTTACAGCACCGACATTGAGATCCAACAAAAGTGTAATTATACAGGGAAGCCGCGGAAATTTGAAGATATTTTGTTTACTCCACGCATTACGCACGCACCTTTTCTAACTCTTGCGTGCAAGGCTTTTTTAGTCCAAGATCTCTTTCCTCTCACAGCTGGATGGAATCATTACGAGACAGTGGCAGCGGCTCAAGTGGAGCTCTTCATTCATACCGTTGTGAGATAGTGTGAATCAGACGCACAGCGCAATGAATCAAATACAGGCGACTTCTTTAGGCGGTCACTTGTGATCCAGCGCTACATATTCCCCTGTAAGAGCAGGTGGTCCGAGGCTGTGGGCTTGAACACCGTCCCCATGCGTGGCTCCTGTCGGTGTTGCTCGTTAAAGTTCAATATGAGTAGTGCTGGCAGGTGCACGGCTGCCGCTTGTCATCCGTCCTCCGTTCCCCGCTTTGTCTTCCGGCCAAGTGCTCATCCCGAGCGGGAGTGTTAAATATTATGATGGAAGCCCTCGATGTCCAGCCTTGTGGCGTCATAAGGAAGAGATGGGTGTGCGTGTGCGCAGACAAGTAGCACCACAGTGACATGAAAGGCGAGCTAGCAGGAGGAAAAGAGGATGGACCAAAGCAGCTGGGCCTGCAGCGCCATTGCGCGCAGGCAGAGGGCGCTAGAAGAAACAAAGGCATTCAGAGGCTGAGCAAGTGTGCCTCCGCAAAAAAGGTACATTCTAAAGATTTCTTTTAATCAACATAGACAAGATAATTTAAATAGGACAAAGGCAGAGATAAATACGATATCAAGGACTAGATAGTTACTCATACCCGTGATAAATAATCAAAATGAAGTCTACTAAAATTCAGTCTAGAAAATGTAGTGTAGGCCTATGACCTAGTATTAACAGAATATAGACGACTAGCATCATTATGAATCTAGTAGATTTGCAATGTGTATAGATAGGCGAGATAGGCTACAGGTTATTCTATAATTATTATATCATTTGTACACAAATGTAGAATCCGCCCATTGGCCTATTTTACTCTTTTTTCACATCACCATGTCCAAGTTCCATCAGAAGTTTAAGGCAGTCAAAAGTTACTCTGTGCCTGCAAGCTAGTCTGCCCCTAACAACCTCTCTTTATTTCCCTTATGAATATTTTCATTTGAATCAAAGGACTTTTAATCAGCTTATTTATCGTCCACCAACATTAATCTTATACACGGATATTGTGGAAGCCGTACACACCTGCCTGCCTTCTCCCGGGCTATTTTCAATTTGCTGATAAAGTCAATGCTCCTTTCATTAAAACTGGTCGAGGCAAAACACTCAAGCAAGAGCAATTATGGCTGTGTTTATTTAGACCCCACTGTCTTCAAAACTTCACCGTGAAGTTGTTAAATTGCTTCCTCTTTGAACTCTGCAAATCAAATTAGTTTCATTATTTTGTTTTGTGATTTGTAATGCCGGAAGCCTTGTACAGCAGCTGCTAGTAGCCCATTGGCTTCTTTTATATGTTAAAAGGAAGAAATTATACATGTTTATATGTTTTGTTTATGAGCTGTTCAAAGTACTAACATTTGGACTTGGTTGGTGCTGAACATCCCACAGGCAATAAACAAGGGTTCATGCCACCGTCCTACAGTATACAAGACTGCACTTAAAGGCATGTGCCAATTCAGCTCAGTATACTGACTAATAAAGTGCACATGTGGCTATGAACTAAAAAATAGACAGCTCTGAAGTTTAAACTAGTTTAATTCCATCACAAGGGCCCTCACAGACGTATGCCACAAACATTGCTCACTTGTAAAACATCAGCTAAGCAGTTGTGCTCCAGTACCAACAGATGATGCGTCCTGTGTCATTTGTGTTACAAACCCCAATCAAGGCATAAGCAGACTCTTATTGATAATTGCCTCACATAATTCAAGCATAGATGTTTCATATTTTGAGGGTAAATCTGTTGTAACAAAACCTGCAAACTGTTACCTGTTCACAGACTGATGACTGAGCCTGTATGTTTAGACTGAGATGTTTTTCCTGAAGTATGTCTCTGCCACAGGAGATTAGAAGAGCTTTTGCTTTACAGATACATTATTGAACTGAAAACCTGTCTGATATGATTATACATTATTTTATCTTTTTAAACCACCTTAGACTTTGCCTTGATGTTGAAAATTGTAGCAAAGTAACTAAATGCAAGCAGCAAAGATGCATATTGGGAGTTAGTTTCAGTTTCTCTTTCATGTGGTGTAATTCAGAAAACATATGATACATACATTATGACAATACATTATGATAATCAATTACTCTTGTGGTGACTTTTCTATTTTAATTTTCTTTTTAATGATAATTAACTGCAAAACAAACAATAAAATAAACATGATGCTGTTTTAACTTTATGTTGTGACTAAATGTGTAACTATTCTAAGTATTCAAAATATAGTACTCTGAAACATTTAGGTATTCATTTTCGCAACACTGCATGTAGTATTACGTACTCTTTGAAATATCACAATGTTTTATAGTTTGCTTGAATATTATGCATACAAAACACCCGCATAGATCTCTACAGCTGATGATGGAAAAGCACAGTGTAGTTTGTGTGAAGAACAAACTGTAGTAATTTGCGCATTGAGATTACAGAACACGTAGGCGAAAGTGAGACTATTGATTTTTGTCAAAGTATTTTGAGATCTGAAAAGGGAGAGGATATAGGATTACAGAAATGTTACAGCATTTAAAGTTGTGAGAATATAACATTATTAACATGATAAAAAGCTAAAACAACACAGTCTGATCATTTTTTTTGTTTCAGTATGAAGCATCCATGACTATGCAAGTGTCCACATTGTAATTGGAATATAATAATGCAGTACAAAGCAGTTAGGATTGGGAGGCATCATTATTGACCTAAGAAAGTATCTGTCAAAAGACATTGAATAAAAACTATAGGCCTAATGTACAATGGATTCAGTGACCACATAAGAACATCGTCTGTAGTCTTGGTCTTTCACAGCGTGATTCAAACTCAGAATAATGAAATGACGGCCTCCATGCTGGTCAGGGAGAGTGCCCACTGTGAAAACCTTCTTACTCGTACTACAAGAATAAAATGAGTGTGTTAAGTAAGTGTTTTTTTAAAGGCAATGACCTTGACAATGAAGACAGCAATGGAACATGGCATTTTTACATGGCATTTTATGCTAATTTTCTCATGTATATAAATGGATTAAGTGGTAAAGGCATGTGCATGTTGGATTTGCACACTGTCCCATATAGCATAATCACAGGCTTGACAATTTATAGTGTATGATCGATTTCATGCTCAAGTGAGTGTCAATAAAGCATTATTTGAAGTTGTTAAAAAATATTGTGAACATGAATAAATGCAACACAAAAAGTTAGAATATGGTTGTTCTCTATGATTGTGCTCCTATTTAATGTGTGATTGAAATTTTGGGTGAGGACATTAAGGGGGACACTCCACCATGTGCAGACAAACAACGATTCTGTATTTACCATTCACATCAACTCATGCAATAAATCCATATGTCCTGTTTATCATTTGTCATTTGTCATCAAGTGTCTCGGTAAATTTTGATATTTTATTTTCTCTGGTTTATGTACCCTGGAAGTTATGCTACTATGCTGCTTATCACGTCACTTCTCACTCTATTGCGCATGTCTCCTGCTTGCAGAAAGAGGCGCTGTCCTGTTTTTTGCATCAGGTAATGTTGTAGGATTTCAGCAGTTTGAGATATTTCTTCTCGTCATTTACGCCCTCGCCTGCACTTAATGCATATGGGTTATCAAGACGTATCCCACTCACTAATGTTAAACTTATTTTATCACACATGATAAACTGACAACAGCCCTAACTTGTGTTGCAACTTCATGTTAACCACACAGACAGCGGCGCTTTCTACACTCAGGCTGCGCACATCCGCTGTGTTGAACTAGAAACTAATAATCCGTCCATAGAACACCATGGTTACCATTGAGATCCATGCTAAATACATCAAAGTGTTGTTTGGAGCAGGCAAGACACATACGGAAATTTCAGCCATACTGAAGCAAGATGGAATTAAGCTGTGCTCAGAAAAGAGTATTAGAAGATTTTGTGAAAAACACAACCTAAGCATAGACCGTATATATTCTTTTATACAGCCTATAAACCTAAGACGCAAAAGATTGGTTACTGCTCCAGAGTTGGAAAGAGCTGTAATGGGCTCGATATATGAGGTATGTATCTTCTACACGTCATCTGTCCAGCTATGAAGTAGAACTAGGTTCAGAACGAGAAAGGCATGTTTTCTCATCACCAGACAGGCCCATCGTACGGTGTTCTGGATTGTCTTGCGATCAGCTTAACTGGTAAAAGCCGAGCCACATCTTTGTGCATGGGGGACGGGCCCTCGCGGCTTCCATTCATTCCCATGGAGAGACGCAAAACTGCCGGAGCTCTACTGTCCCATTAAACTGTCTTTATCTTAGCGCATTGCTTCCATGTCAGAATAATCCAAATGTATCCCACACGTGTTCCCATAAAGACCTGGCGTTCAAGGTAACGAACGTTGCTCAATTCCTCATTTCTGCGGTGCATGGACGTGCTCAACGACTTGATCTGGTCTCTACTTCAGACCCTCCCGATAACAGGTGCCTTATTCCTATTTCTTGTAACAACCCCACAAATAAAAATGGTCAAGCACTAAATGTTGTCTGTGTCTTCACATTCCTGCATGTAGTATTTGCGTAGACCTATATTGGCTTTTATAACATATACAATTATCTATTTCACGCACTCATTTTATCATTTTGTCATAATCACCCACAGTGAAATATTACACACCATCTTGCTGTGAACACAACAGATAGGCCAGATCAGGGGTCACCAACACGGTCGGCCCCAAGGACCACATGTGGTACACCGCAGGCCGGTTCTAAAAATAGGACAACTTACTACTGAACAACATCTAAAATTTAATTGCATTCTGTTGCTGTTCTTTTTTTAATCACCATTGCATTTATTTAGTTTTAAAAATATGGAGCCACATCAGCCCGTTTGATAATATAATTCAGCTTTGCGCACATTTGTTTACGTTTTACAGAAACGCAACTTGAATAAACCTGGGAGCTATGTTGTCGGGGCCTTCATGCCCCTGGTAAGGTCACCCAAGGCAAACAGGTCCTGGGGGACAGGTCAGACAAAGAACAGTTCAGAAGCCCTATGTGATGAGTTTATCAACAACTCCAGTTACGTCGCCTGGAACAGCGTTACCAGATCCCCACCCTGGAGCCAGGCCTGGGGTGGGCGCTGGCTGGGACCAGCCGGGAACAACCCGGAGAAGCAAAGTGGGGCCGTCCACCCGTGGGCCCACCACCCATGGGAGGATCCATATGGGGCCGGTGCCAGAAGATCTGGGCGGCAGTCGAAGGCAGGGGCCTTGATGACCGGATTTTCGGACATGGAGACTAGCTCTGGGGACATGGAATGTCACCTCGCTGGGGGGGAAGGAGCTTGAGCTTGTGCGGGAGGTTGAGCGTTATCGACTAGATATAGTCGGCCTCACCTCCACGCACAGCATGAGCTCTGGAACCCAACTCCTTGAGAGGGGCTGGACTCTCCATTTCTCGCCCATGTGGGCAATGACAGTGACACTTGGAGAGGGGTGATTGGGAGGAACGGCTTCCCTGATCTGAACCAGAGTGGTGTTCTGTTATTGGACTTCTGTGCTAGTCACAGTTTGTCTATAACGAACACCATGTTCAAGCACAAGGGTGTCCATAAGTCCACGTGGCACCAGGACACCCTAGGCTGGAGATCAATGATCGACTTGGTTGTGGAGAGTCCTTGCCTCAACTCGCACCTCCGGGAGAGCTTCTCTCAGATCTCAGGGGAGGCTGGGGACATGGAGTCCGAGTGGGCTTTGTTCTCGGCCTCTATTGTTGATGCGGCTGCTCGCAGCTGTGGCCGCAAGGTCTGTGGTGCCTGTCGCGGCGGCAACCCCTGAACCCGGTGTTGGACACCGAAAGTAAGGGATGCCATCAGGCTGAAGAAGGAGGCTTTGCTGGCTTATTGGACTCCTGAAGCAGCTGACAGGTACCAGCGGGCCAAGCGTGCCGCGGCTCGTGCGGTTGCTGAGGCAAAAACTCGGGTCTGGGAGGAGTTCGGGGAGGCCATGGAGGAGGACTATTGAATGGCCTTGAAGAAATTCTGGCAAACCGTCTGGCGCCTCAGGAGGGGGAAGCGGTGCTCCACCAACACTGTTTACGGTGTGGGGGGAGCTGCTGACCTCGACTGGGAATGTTGTCGGGCGGTGAAAGGAATACTTTGAGGATCTCCTCAATCCCACCGTCACGTCCTCCGAAGAGAGGGCCGAGGCTGGGGACTCGGAGGCAGATTCAGCCATCACCCTGGCTTAAGTCACCGAGGTGGTTGGCAAGCTCCTCGGGGGCAAGGCTCCAGGGGTGGATGAGATCCGTCCTGAGTACCTCAAGTCTCTGGATGTTGTGGGGCTGCCTTGGCTGACACATCTCTGCAGCATCGCATGGCGGTTGGGGATGGTTCTTCTGGACTGGCAGACCAGGGTGCTGGGTCCTCTGTATAAGAAGGGGGACGTGTTCCAATCACAGGGTAATCACACTCCTCAGCCTCCCTGGTAAGGTCTATGCCAGGGTACTGGAGAGGAGAATCCGGCCAATAGTTGAACCTCGGATCCAGGAGGAGCAGTGTGGTTTTCGCCCTGGTTGTGGAACACTGGACCAGCTCCACACTCCATTCGGTGCTTGAGGGTTCATGAGAGTTTGC
>KN494880.1:0-15122 GCA_000787155.1 Scartelaos histophorus | reverse complement strand
GAAAGAGTCCTGTACCAGAACCATGAATAGATGGCAAAGAATCAGAGGAACATTGATTATACACACAATGTTTTAAAATGTTGAAGTGTGTCCAAGTTGGACCTGGTGCCATAATTACATTAATAAAGAAACTCTGTGCTGTGTACAATTATAGATGATTTATCTTATAGATCGCTAATGGAAAATCCTGTGTGTTTTGGAAGTCACAATTTGTTGCAGTATTAAAGTAAACTGAAGACTTCTCCTGTTTTGTGTCTCTTTGTGTGTGCATATTTAATGGGACACAGAGTTAGTTTTGCTAGTTATTCAGCTTAAAAGTTCTATTAGAATTTGAGAATAAGTAGCAGGTGAAAATTATTCTCAGATATCTTTTCTTGATTCATGAAAACAGCAGTTTGATTTACAAGTGGGATTACAAATTTTAGTGCAAAGAATAAAGCAAATTATCTATAACTAATATCTTTTAGAATGAAGTCTTATGTCAAGTCTTGTTCTAAAGAGGCCTTTATGACTCTTTAATCATAATCATAAGTATGTTTTGTGCTTGCTCTTATCTCAGCTATAACATTATTAGAAAACAAAGGCGATCTCCTCTGCCTTGTTTAACAACATGTAATAGTTAATTACTCAGATTTGACAGAGGTGGGACACTCATCATTGGGGGAAGTGTGATTAGTGGGTATTCCTCTGACACTTGTAGGATCCAGGGTAGCAGATGAGTAATGACTTTTGGGTGAGCAGGCCACTATAGTTGGATGCAGGAGCCCCGGGATGTACAATTGCAACTAACAGTTCACTACCTTGATTAATGTGATCGCAAACAGGGACAGGAACATCACAAAGTAGTGACATCATTCTTATTTTTACTTCAGGCACAGCATGGTAATATCATTTTCTATAATTCCTCTTTTCTCACCTGTGGGCTTCACTTTCTTCCCTACTTCCCTTCCTTCTACTACTTCTACTAATCCTACTACTACTACAGGTCATAGGGTGTTGTGTGTTGGTAGGTCAGTGTCCAAGTCGATGTCTGAATTGGTCAAAGGGAAAAGTTATTCCATTGTGGCCATTTTGAAGTGTGTTTAAGATAGAACATAACCTGTGGAACTGCTCATTTCTATGAACATTAAAAAAAAAAATCCTCATTTGAAACTCATGCTTAGGGGAAGACTAATCAAAACAGATGGTGAGAAGGGCATAAAAATATCTTCATGTTGTTTTCACCTTACAGACAATTAAGATAGAATGTTTTACTTGTAAACTACAACCTCTTCCGTTCAAACATTATTCACTGAAGTGTTGTAGAGATAATAACACTGACGTATAATGCTGTGTATGGATTTGCAATGTGGCTTCACTTCTCTGTCAAACACAGTATCTAAAGCTATTTTAATTGATCTATTAATTTTCAAATTCAGCTACTGAAGCTTTTCTCTGAACAGTGGAGACCTGGGCAAAATAGGATTGCATTACCATTAGTTCTGCTTCTGTGCAAAAACATATAACACAGTTGCCATTAATGATAAGTGTTTTGAAGTAGACCTGTTACTTCTCACTAAGAGCCATCGACAGAGGTGTGAGGTTTGTTAATGGAAGCTAATGCTTTATAGTTCCCCCATCATAAAGAAACATTTAATCAAGTGCTGGTCTCAAATATAGTAGCTGTACCTTCCTCCTTAAACGAGCCACTAAGTGTTTATTGACTGACTTACATGCTATTTCCATATTTAAGATCTGCAATAGTTATAAACAGGGTGCATCTATGACATGTCAGTGAGGAGGTGTAGTGCCCTGCACTTGTATCTGCAGCTGTACTTAATGCTTCAGCCTATAAAATGGGCTCCAAATTAAACCTTGTTTAAGCGTCACCTTATTATAAAGCTGTTATATGATTCACCTGCCAGTGAATTAATACAAAGAATCATTTCACTTACATTTCTGTTAAATTCTCATTGTCATTCTTTACATGTACATTTTACACTTTACAACATTTTTAAATTAGGTTTGAATTAATTTTAATTTGATCCATTAACTTCAACCAATGTTATTTTTTTTCTTAATCAAACAAGTTAAATTATAAATGAGATTTCGAGATACAAACTCAATAATCCAAAAGCATCAGTGACAGTTTAATTTATTACAACAAATATATATTCTTACACCAAGACACCAGCAAATTTATCCCAGCTTCCCAAAACTAATCAGGAAGAAAGATCTTTGTCTTTGCCTACTTAGCAGGTGTCTATAATTTTTGAACTGAACCCCTCACACTGACTGTGACATTCTAGTTAGAGCATCAGTGAGCACTGCTCACCTCAAATCATGTTCACAACAAGAGTGCTACTTTTCTCTGTCACCAAAGTTAGTTAGTTTGTTATAAAACTGTAACCTCCAGCAGAAGCTCCCCCTGAAACTCTGCTGCTGTTTGGTTAAGACTATAGTTTCTGTAGACATGCGTTGAAAAAAATGCTCTCAGACTCGAGCGCAGTTGCACGTTGGTTGATTAAACATAGTTGTTTATGTGAATTAGATTTGACAAAGGATGTGCAAACAACATAGAGGGATCAGTGGAGATAAAAGAGTGATATCCAGGGAATTAGATCAAAGAGTGATGACAGAGTATGACGGAGAGAGGGGGAGGCAATTTCAGACTGGGAGCACAAAAATGGAAAATGGAGTTCAGAGGGACAGGATCAGAAAGCACAGATCAGACAAGCAGCAAACCTGCATTTATCTAAATGTTCCTTCCTATTTCCATCCATTAAAGACACAATGCTCAGGTGCTGTCGTAGACTGAGGTCGAGCGGCTGTCTTCACTTTACGGGCCTCTCTCAGATTATGGTCACATATCTGAGAGTCCATATTGCTCGACATGAAACATACAACAATACATCAGTTTGATGCTTCATTTTAATTACACTGTTGTTCTGTCAAACAAATCAGACAAATGAACTGTTCAACTCTGTGGTACTGTTGTATTTATGCAAGGTCAGTGTAACATTTGTGTAACATATGTGGTGTAGTGAGTTGGTTGTAAATTTCAGGTCCTATCAAAGGTTTTGGAGGGTTTCGGACATCAAACCTACAGGAAATGATAATGCACAACATACTATTTCCACAACCAACCGAGGAAGCGCATTTGCAGTGCACTTCTTGTTTGCATTCAGTGGCAGACTTTAGCATTCTTTGGTCTTCTTCCATGTTATGATTTTGTATTCAGTCATTTTGCTCCGAGGGGAATTTCTGCTCCTTTATCTGATTGGCGCTGCATCGTCTTTACCACAGGTGCCAATGTTGGATCAGTTTGGGATGAAATCTGAGCATTTATGCCGCAGGGCCAAACGTGACTTCAATGTTGTTTGTTATTGAGTGAAGGTTGTACTGAATCAGTGCCAGAACAGTGCTGAGACCATAGGAGCTGGATAGACATGGCTGCCTGACCTTGACAAGTGACCTCTGATTAACCAAATGTAATCAGTGTGCCCATGGGCCCAATTGGAAAGTCATTTAATTAATTTCAAGGTTCACAATTAAAGTTTTTTCCCTAATGAAAATTACTGTGTCGGTGTCTTCAAGCTTTCTTTTACTTCTCTCCAAAGGTGCGAAACATCAAAAATGAACATAATAAAATAGTGGGAGGTAAAAAGAAAAGTCAGTTTTATCCTATCCTGTCTGTTCTGCCTATCTGCCTGTCTAAACTCAGGTGATTACAATTTTCTTTACAGATTTTTTGATTGCAGAAATTTAGAAAAGGGTTTGTCAAAACAGTTAACAAAATAAGTTTAAATACTGCAAGTTATTTGATGTTCAAAATCAAATAAACAGAATAAAGTACAGCCACAGACATTTGGCATTGGGACTGCAGGTGATCTCATTGATTTGAATTGTTATAAATCAATTCATATTCTGTCAACAGGTTCTAATAAAAAGGACCAAAGGAGCACACACATCTGAAATCGTTTTAAACTTAAGAGCTGAAGTTAAGGAGGCAAAAGATGTAGATGATGTGATATCTACACAGGGATCCCTGTCTGTGCAGATTCCACAGACTTCTTCTCTGTCCCTGAAGAAGACACTCGTACAAGAGGGCAGGCCCACGGCTACGGCATTAGTCAGTTTCCTCTCTGCAAGGCCAGCTGAATTGTTAACCTCTGCAGTGAGCTCCTGGTGGGACTAAAGCACAGTGAAAAACCTTTCCCATAAAATGAGTCTGCTGGTGTTCTCGCAGAGTCCAGGAACATTGGCCAGGAGAGGGATTTCAATTAGAAGTGGACGCTGTGTTAGTATTTAAACTGTATTATTCAACATACAATAGTAGATATGGCATTATTAATGACAAAAGATACAGAACTTCATGTAATGTCTAACATTCATGGGCTAATTTGACGGCTTCTGAACAGTGATGTGTTGTAAGGTCTGCATAGAATATGGATTCTGTTGCCATAGCAAATGCAAGAACACATTTCTGATCATGTAAAAACTGTGCCAGATAATTCTTTGATTAAAGTGTTTAAACTGACATTGACAAAGAGATTTACTACCTAAAATGTGTTCACAGTAGTATGAACACACAAAACAAAGCACACAAAACAACTATCATAGTTTCAAAGGGGAAATTAATATAAAAAACCTTGTATGATTTCTAATGAATTCTACTCTCATAACATGGCTGCTAGAACTGGACATTCTTTACTACAAGCTGCCATAGCAACAATTTCTCTAGTCCCTTATTATATTTCATTGGTTTTTAACCTTTTCCAATTTAAAACATACATACTTACATTCATAGACACAAATCTCTCCACCTGTTGCTTTATCTTGATCACTGCTGCCAGGAGCTACATCAATGTGAATTCTCCTACATACACAAGTGATGGTGATGCCCATGTTAAAGTATATAAAATGTTAATTTCATCATGCTATAATTTATCTGGTTTTCTCGCCAGTCGCCTGTAAGAGAAGATGGTTGTGGTCACTAGATGTTTATCAGATACACACAAGTTTGTAATCTCAGTTTTACACATTATTATTATCTAAAATAAAACACCTCAACAATAACTAAAGAGCTTCATGCATGTCTCTTATGAGATGTGCCTCAGAAGAATGGATTATGTGATGATGTATTAAAGGTAATTTTAGTGTTGAATTTATAGTCCAGCCCTAAAGACAACTGAAACTTGTGATTTGTCTGTGTGTTATTAGGGAACCAGTTGCAAATGTGGTTTGTAATTAGGCATGCTCACAGCGTAATGGAGCTGAACTGCTAAATGTGCCTGTGGGGAGCAGTGTGACCGGCTCGGCTGTGTATGTCTCTGTATGTCTGTAGTATTTGTATTTGTCTGGGTCACATCACGTCCTTGTGCAGTGCACTTCATCACTGGGAGATGTTCTGACCTGGTGCTCATTGCAACTAAGTTTACATCAAAATGTAATTATGTTGTCATTAAGACATTAATGGGTCCATACTAAAATAAACATCTGAATCAATGCCAAGGACATGTGGGTTTTATACCCATATACTCTTTATGATTGAGCCACAACCACAGCCGGCCTCTTACTGAAGGGCTAACGCTCAAACTGTGGTATTATAAAATACTGTCAGAAGTTTTTCTTCTATTAATTGTTTGCTGCACTGAAGTCTTCAACAATCCACCACAATTATTTTGCAACATTTTACTCCCTTTTAGCCTTGATTTTTTATTTGTGCAAACCTCCAGACATTACAACTTTGGGTTCTTTTGTTTCAACATGGTCCTGTTTGGTCTCAGGACGCAAAACCTTTTTTACAGGACCCATCTTAAAGTACATACAGTAACTATAAAGTTATACAGTAAAGATATACAGTAACTATAGTATAGTGGGCCTATAGTCACATCCATTATCACATAATCATGAAATCTGGAACAAAGAACACGGACATGATAAGGAATACAACAACATAACCTTACATGGATTTATGCATTTCTGTTTCAAATGATTAGACCATTGATAGAAAAAAAAATGCATTCTCAAGGACAAATCCTCTTCACAAATGAATTGATTGTGACACATGGGCCTGGAAGTACAGTTTCATATGCATTTACAAAACTTCTCTAATTTATTAGCTTCAAATGAACCCCAAGATGTGCTCTTTATATAACAGAAGTAATGGCCCATATCATAAAACAATTCATGTTGATATATGAAATATTATTTAAGTGAATTAAATGTTAAAAGTGGAGCATGGTCAAAATCAGAAAATAAAAATTTCCATTAGCCATAGAATGTGTGGCAGTGAATTATATTTAATTTTAACTTTTGATCCTCGTCTATTGTCTTTTTTAGACAATATGGCATATTTGTAAGATATGGTTGGTTAACCTGAGCTTAAAACAACATGGTGTCATTATGAGATAAGATTAGTGCCCTAATTTTATTACACTTGAATTACTTGTTATTCATTGAAGTATAATCTTGTATTCCTTAGTGAAATGTGCACTCATTTCTGTGTGGTCCAGTTTCTGAAATGTTTTTTTATGAACAAAACAAAACAAAACAAAACAAAAAAACAGGTTGGCCATTAAAACTAATGTATTACGGACATGCTTCAGTCTGAGTTCAGATAATGAGACCATCTACACGCATACTTTATGGCAGGATTATGAAATGTTGTACAAATTATTCCTGACAGGATTGGTAGGATTATTAAATAGTATTCTTGAGTGTAGAGTCTTTAAGTTTTCAAACATTCAGCATTTTATAGTCATATAAAAATAACAATGGTGGTCTGGCTTCCGGACTACAATATTAAATAGTAGAATCTCTGGCAGTCTATTAAGTCCCGGAGGGTTAACACTTTTATTGTCACACAGAACTGAATAAAAAATAATGCAGCTTTGTATTCATAAGATCTGGTGTAAAATGTAGTGAAAAATGGACAGTGTCTGGCCAGCTCCACAGACCCACTCTGTCCCATTCAGTGCACAGTGGCTGTGGTCCATATTACCTCAGGTGAAAGTCATTGAGTCCCATTGAAGAAGCTCTGGTGGATCTCAGCCTGTGCTCGGAGCTGTGGAGCAGGTCCAGCTGTGTGTGAGTTAACACACCTGCCTCACTATGAAGTCTAGAGAAGTAAAGCACCAGACTGAACAATCCTACCGTCCCCACAGCTCTGAATGATTTTGTTACATAAATCTTTTTTGAACTGGTGAATGGACTATTTTAAGGCTCTTTAACATGCGTGCTGATGTTTCAACTACATTTTGTCTGTTAACTGATCCGTGCAAGCACCTAATCACAGAGGTGCTTAGAGTTCATCCTGCTAAATTGCACAGTTAACATCGACAGTGACATTTAGCATACAGTGAAATAAATGACTAATTTACCAGTCTGACTAATGACCGATGTGTTTAGCATGCAAGCTAATGAGCAAGGTAAGTATTTAGCATGCAAGCTAATGAGTGAGCTGCAGGCTGATTAGTATTGCTCCACAGAGAGACAGCAGTGTTCACTGTTTACCCATCTCATTCTCAGCTCTGTTCTCACATAAACAGGCACACAGCCGGGCCTGTGGTCAGCATGTGTTTTCACACAGCAGAATATATTGGGCCAGAATCTTTGGTTTCATGACTGATGCTCTGAGTGTTCGTTTAGGTGACTGCATAAAAAAAGGATGTCTCTATTCTTTTGGTTTGGATGTTTTTAGTCAGTGTTGAAAATGACAACAGCATTGATGCTGTGGCTGGGCCTATCTTCCTGAACCATTCTGTTCTGTTTAGCAGCTTAGTTTACTTGGAATATTCGGAGAGAAGATATTGTAATGAAACAGTCTAATACTTACACCAGAAGCAGATGGCTTCAGGTTTAAATTGTATCAAGGGCAGAAAAATGGCTTATAAATCAGATGCAAATCTTGAACAAGGTATTTCTGTGGTAGAGTTTGGGATCAGTTGTCCTGCTCCACTGCACTGAAACAAGGGTTAGAAGAGTGCAGAAAGCCTCTGATCTGAATTCATTAGTTGTGTTTCAAACTAATACAAGCTCAGTTTACATGAGCTGAACCACACAGAGAAAAAAAAAGCAATATCAGTGCTCATTGCTGTAATGACAACACCGCTGGTTACCAGGCTTTTGGCTAATGGGTTTGTTTGACATAACAGTCCATATCTATTTCAACTAATGAAGATGCAAAATGTATTTATGCCAAAAAGTGGCATTATGAGTCATTTAGTCCTGTTTGTGTGTCAAGTTCACTCATGTTAAAGCCCTGATTTACGGTTCTTCCCACCTCCTGACCACAGTCATTTTATTGATTAGCTGTGAGCAAAGGCACTTAAGTGGTCAGATTTCGGTCTTTATCGGCTCATTCTGTATCCTGCTGACGGTACACTACCCAGCCTCACACCATTGTGTATATGTGGCTACAAATAGTCCTCTATACACCACTGCTTTGTTTCAGCTAGAAGGTGTTGTGTTAAGACATTTGGTAATATATGTTTTCTCTGCCAATTCTCCTTGAGTGAATTGAGCTTATTGAGGTAGAAATGAAAAATTAAATCTAATAATATTTTTTGCTAGTATTTTATTCAAATTTAACCTTGGTTCTTTATTTTAACATAAACCTAATGCTTCTTTAGAGTACAGCTCTATAAGCTCTGAAATACAAGCGTGTACAAAATTGGTATGAAGAAACAATGGTGATAGATAATCCTTGTCCAGCACAAACTAAAGCATCAAAGACTGTGTGTATGTGGGTGTGCTGCAGGGCTGATCCATTGTCATTGATAATTAAATAAAAACAGTGAAAGAAGGATGCAATGAGGCACTTTCTGGGGCCTCACAAGCATCATTACACATATGTATGCACACAAAAGCTGGCCCACACAGCACACGCACTGCACATATTTAAACGGAGCTTGTTATAATATGCAGTGCAGTTCTCATGGCTGGACTTACATTTACATAAAGAGCTGCCATGACATTTCCTCTATGTAGTTTAGTCTATCAGTGTCCACACAGTCTCCTGCTCTCTTGTAATTACACAGATGTGAGCCCCAGAGAAGATTTGAATCAAAATCATGTAATGCAATCAGCACAAGTTAGATGACACTTGACAACTGTGCCACAGTTGTTTTGATTGAAAACATGTGCTGCCTGTGCAGACAGTTGTCAGACATGACTATTATTACTTTCATACGTCATCGGGATGTGTCATGGTGCAGTGAAATCAACTCTGTGAGATTCTACACCATAATAAAAGTCTATATTGTGAAAGGACTGTTGTATCGCTCTAAAATAAGACATGGAGAAGACAGTAAACAGCCAGCAATCTGGTTGTAGATCACAGTAGATACTAATTGCAATATCAGCTATGGTAGACCTGGGGCCAGTGTGGGGACAAGTACATAATATATTCAGAGTCACAGACGCTGCCATAATATGTTGTGGATGAGCCTCTCCATTCAGATCCAGGCACACAAGTACTATCTGATCACAGCTCATTCTTCACACTTGTGTGCAAAGACTCCTTCTGGAAGGTGGCTATCACAGGTACTTACAAACTGCAACCACCAGCAAAACGAATAGCCTGACAGGGAAGATACAAAAATGTGATTTTTTGTATATTTTCACTGAGCAGTGTAAAGCTCATGTATAGCTTCGGGTAAATTCCCATGACTACCCTCCTTGCACAGCTTACCTCCATTTACATGCTCTGCTGTCACACTCATATGGTTTTATGGAGGCTCATAATCTAAGAACATGAGAGTAATAATTAACCTTGTGGTGATATGGCAAACTGTGAAATGATTTAGTACAGAGCTGCTGCAGTCCTGGAGGCTGCTTCCAATCACATATCTATTACCTTTCATCCAATAGAATGGGACCATGTCAAGGGAGCACAATTAACCTTGATTACCAATAAAATATTATTGGTCATCTTTAACACCTCGACTACGTATGAAAGCAGGATTGATCATAGAATCATGGGCACAGATTTGAAGCCACACTTCCGTCCATCCATCATTAACATAATGTTTTGTATTACAATATATTATCTATGCAACCAACAAAGCCCCTGTTTACTGGTGGCTTCGTGTCTTGTCTTTACTCTCTGGAGATGGTGCACACGATGATAAATACTACAGTGTAAGTGGGTTGGTGCTGGCCAGGACACAGTGCTCTCCACTCGAGTCAGTGAGCAGTGGGAGGTCCCGTCACTGCTGAGTGCACACAAATGCTCCGAAGTGGCCTATGATTACACTCAATTTTCGGCCATTCTCCATCCACAGTATTGGCATAATGTGTGCTGCAAAGATGAGAGACAAACAGAAGTCGCCGATAGGCCATACTTGGCTTGGCACGCTCTGTTCCATTCAACGCCAATAAAAGTGTCACGTCGGTGAATGGAAGCAGGAATAAACCACTTTTTAGCGTGTTTACCTGAGAGATAAAAGAGCTGGCTGTTGTGAGCTATAATCCTGTGTCCATTTGTGCTAAAAGTACAAAGAAAACAACCTCTTTGATCAAGTGCTTTTAGGTGGAAGTTAAGCCGAGGCGTCAGTGCTACAGAGGTATTTCTAGAGTCACTTTGAGACTTTCAAATACGTGCAGAAAGTTTAGAGAGCCCATTTTAAAGTACAGTCAAAAGTATGTGTGGCTGAGAGGATATTAGAGATACAACAGTCACGTCTACCCCAGTTCACTTAATAAAACAGCACCCCAGTACCTCCCCAGCATTTCTGATTATAATATTCAACAGGGCCAACTTCCCCCAAACAAGCTGACTGACAAAGCAATTAATGAATGTACAAGAAAGTGCTTCATTTAGCCTTTCCTGCTGTCCTGTGGTCGTCTCATGGAAACATGGCTGCCAATATGTGCCATTGCTCCTCCATCCACCACTTTTCACAACCACTTACAGGCAGAGTGGTTGAAGTGTCTTACCCAGTGATACAAGAACAGGTTTCTGTGAGGATGTTGACACTTCATCATAACAATTCACTTTTTTGAATTTTTGAATTCGATTTTTTCACTCTACTTGGTCATTATGAATATGGAGATAGGGATGTACCGATACTAGGATGGGATATCTGTGTTTCGATATTGAACATTTTGATTCCAAGATATGGGTTCAGTTGATATCCCATTTTGATCTTTAAATATATAATATGTTAGCCCCAAATATGTTTGTAAGTTGTTCTGTAGTTCCTTTAAATCATAAACAGTAATGAAACTCATTTGGATCATTTTTATCACATGCTGTTTGCATGTCATACTGGGGATCAGCAGATCCTTAAAGCCCAAAGTATCGATATTGGTATCGGAACAGAAAAAGTTGTAACTGTGCATCCCTAGGTTATGCTTTATTAATGTTTTATTTTACTGACTGTTTTATAAGCCCCTCCATGTTAAATGATTCATTAAAATTAACACATTTAACAATAAAAGCCAAACAATGTTTTTAGTGCCAGTCTCAGACAATGTAACTGGTTATTATCAGCCATAGTTATGTCCACTTTAATCAGACTGCCCTGGTATGCTAGTTGCTCTGAGCATTTATTGCTCCATTACACTGTGAAGAGCACAGTGTTACTTCTTCTAAACAAAGTACATTCTTGTGCATCTGAAATATTCCCTGGCTCATGACTTCAGAGTCGACTTTGAAGGCTGGTTCCCTGTAATAGCAGATGGCTGAGAGTGATTGTTGGCATTGACTTTCACTGTTCTCTTTTGCCACAGGAGAGGAGTTTTACGAGACGTCTCCCTACGAGCCCTTCCACTTCTCAGAGGAGTTCCAGCTTGCCTCCATCATCTCAGGTACACATCAAATACTTAAATGTATATGTGCAAAGGCAGCTTTGGGATAAGGACAAGTAAAAAATGCCAAGAAATAAACTCAAATAAACTAAATATTTTTTACATGTAAGTATTTTTGACAGGTAAGTAGCTACCCTTCGCTTATCGATTGTGCTGCAAACTCTTGGCCTTCTCAAAATGAGCTCCTTGATGAAGTCCCCTGAAATGGTTTTCACTTCACAGCTCTGCCATGTCAGGGTCAAGGAATGTCAATAGTGCAAACTTCTAAACAAGTTTATTTATGTTTACTACATTCTGTATTTATTCATAGTTTTGATGCATTTAGTGAGAATCTACCATCTAAATAAGCTCCCCAGTCTCATTTGATTTAAACAGTAGTTATTATTAGATAAAAATGATGATAAAAATTATGACAACATCTTTATATTTATTTATAAACTGATGTTTAAATGGTAATCAAGTGTATGCAGACGCTAGGAGCGAAGTGTCTTGCCCAAGGACACAACAACAGCATTCATCTGTGGGTGTTGGAATCGCACCACTTCCTGTGAATTTTAAACTACCACTAGACCCTTGTACAGTTATGATAAATATTTACCACAGGTACTTTCCCAACAAACAAAGTAGTAATTATAAAAACATGAAAACCTCCCTCATGCACTTAAGGCTTTGTGTAATTACCCAGGAGGTCTGTTACTTTTAAGTGTAAAATCTGCACACAGTCTGGTAAATCAGACATAGGACTTGATGTGAGGTATGAGTGCTTACAACTGTGCCACTATTGGCTATGGAAAACAGGGAAGAGAAGGTACGTGATTCACCTTAAATTGGCTCATGTGCCTGACAAAAAGTAAAATAGCATTACAAGACAGCAATTTCAGACTCAAAATACATCTTACAGTTGTTAAGGCATTTCTGCACCAGTTCCTCACACTAATATTTGTAAATAGAATGTATACATGGCCCGCATTACATGGCTACCTCCTGGGCTTCCTCGTCTGTTGAAATGCCATACGCTCAGAGCAGTACATTGTGATTTAAACTGTGTGCATCAGTATGAGACGCAGAGGTGTGAAGGAAATGGCCGCGCAAATTGGTTCCTGCTCTTTCAGATTAACACAACACAAGTACAAACGTGGTCAAGGCGAGGGAGCTGTGACCAATGCTACTTCAAACAGACTTCCTCTTCCAGCCTATCTCTGTGTCTCATACAAGCAGCCCACAAAAGCAGCAGACGCCCTGATGGAGCAGAAGTCTTTTTTTTATTCCATATATCTAACCTGATGCAAGTGTCTTATGGCATTTGTTGTTGATTGTGGTGAAGATCAAGTAGATATATGACTGGAATAATTTTACAAAACGCACTTTTTACATACAAATGGGTTTGAGAGTTGAGGTTGTACATGAACAGTGATAGTGGAAGTTGATCTATTAGTTGTGGTATTTTTCCTCATAACCAAGGTGTCAATGTAACGTGAAGGTATGTGTTGTCTGTGCGGTATGTGTGCGTCTGAGCAGTGTGTATGTGTGTCTGTGTGGTGTGTGTGTGTATGAAGAAAGAGATAAGGGGATAATATAAACTGCTAAATGGCAGTGGCACAAAAAAGAGCAGTGGAACATTCAAGTATGTTGGAGACAGCAATGGCTCAAATTGATTGGGAGAGAGGCGACGCGTGACCGACTATTTGAATCCAGTGTGTGTGTAAAAGAGACTCAGCGCACATCAACAAAACAAGTGTGGGCTGACTTAACAAACTCACCCAGAGAAACTGCTACATGTCACCCATTAAAACATCTTTGCTATTTACCTCCCT
This sequence comes from Scartelaos histophorus, assembly GCA_000787155.1. Lineage (NCBI taxonomy): Eukaryota > Metazoa > Chordata > Actinopteri > Gobiiformes > Gobiidae > Scartelaos > Scartelaos histophorus. The sequence goes on along the minus strand of KN494880.1, from coordinate 1,512 downwards.
GACACCATGATGGTTCTGCATATTGTTAATGTTAATAATAACCTATGCAAATGTGCAGGTGGCAAAAAGGAATTTAATACATTGAAGACACTTCTGATAGAAAACACTGAATACATTTTTTTTTTACATGTTTACAACAAGTTGCATTACCCTTAAAGGTAAATTATTTTTCATTAGTTTGCCACATTTGTCCTGTAAGACTTATCCTTGGGTTTCAGAATGATGAAAAATTAGGACCATTACCACAGCAATTCGTTTCAGTGGTGAAAAGTCCTCAAAATGTTGCCTATAGAAACCCACGGGTTGACATTACCAATGTAGCCTCTAAATAAGAGAACACTGTTGGAAATAAATGATGTAGCTTGTTTCACCATTTTGACCTACTGTAAAACTATAATTTAAGATAATGCCAACCTGCAATTATGCTTAACAGGTCACCTGGACCACTCAACGTTTCTCTTTTACCACAGTATGATTTTTTGGATATCCAAGAAACTATTTGGTTTCAGAAGTAAACACTGATCCGTTCTTTCCATTAGTGTCTCCACATAGAGCGAAAAAGAAGTGAAATCATGTTGTTTGTTTTGCCCATGTTGTTGGCTGGCCATCACTGTGTTATTGTGTGCGCTCACTTAGCTCTGACAGATCACTTTAGCTCATGATGAGGCTCATCACTCCAGACAAATGCTTCTCCTCTCCATTCCTCATCTGCTGATGTTTATCTGTGCAAGGCTTCATCACATCTGCATTCATTAGACCACTGTGGGTGTCAGCTGCAGCCATGGCCCTCAATATCCACTGTCCAAGCAGCCACTCAGAGCCTGTCTGTAGCTGTTCCAAGCACCATCCATCTACATACACCGCACCATTCTGCAATTGTTTTTATTCCTGCACAGATAAGATAAAATGAGTATTTGTAAGATCACAGTCACTGGAAGACAAGGGCACTGAGGAGAATATGGAAGAGAATTGAAGAAAGACAAAGGGAAATGTGAGACGCCACAGGCTGGGAGAGTGTGTGTGTGTGTGTGTGTGTGTGCGCGTGTGTGCGCGCGCGCGTGTGTGTGTGTGTGTGTGTGTGTGTGAGTGCGTGTGCGTGTGCGTGTGTGTGTGTGTGTGTGTGAGTGCGTGCGTGCGTGTGTGTGCATGCGTGTATGTGTGTGTGCATGTGTGTGCCTGCGTGTATGTGTGTGTGTGTGTGTGAGAGAGAGCAGATAAGCTAACCACAGGAGAACACACACGACTCACACAGCCACATTTTTGTATCTTTGTGATAGTAACGGTCACTTCTACTTTTTACCACAGAGGAACATGATATTAGATACATAATATATTCTGCTGTGCAAAGTCTACCAGAAGGTATTTTTCCCATATATTAGTGCACATGGAGCCTGCTCCTTGGCGTATGATAGGTGAAGGTGAAATGGAGAGCACTAATTATTGTGTTACCATAGCACCCAACTGTGATTGGCATATGGCATTTTTATTTATTTATTTTTTATTCATTCATTT
>KN494878.1:5353-17379 GCA_000787155.1 Scartelaos histophorus | reverse complement strand
TTGCTTCTGCCTTAGCATCTTGGATTTTTTACTGGGAATTTTACACTCTGAATTTTGAATTTGATGAGGACTTGAATATATTTGTGCTGAAGGTGATTTTTTTATTTTGAATTTGAAACACTAGAAAATGTGCACTTAAAATTTCACCAAATAAAATTCAGATTAAGAATAATTCATAGTTTTTCAAAAATTCCAAGTGAGAAATTCAATGGCATTTAAAATTCCAAAGCTGAAAGAAATTATTTTCCATAAACATCTCCATTATGAAAAGCGTTCGAAGGACCCTCCACCGGAAGAGTTACGTAATGCAGCATTAACATTAGAAACAAGCGTCCTATCTGTGGTGTAAGCCTGGAGAGAATAATGTGCAGTGATAGCTGTTGCTTTTGCAGGCTGACAAACACAGGGAGAGAGAGACGAGAGAAAACTGTCTTGAAAACTGTTGATGGATGACTTCAGAGTTGTGCCTCAGACAAGAGTGATCCATTTAAAAAGAGATTCAAAGTGCAGCTTCTCGCCCGGCTCCTCGGCTGATACTTTTACCAATAAAACAACTATTGATTTCTTTTGTTTCTGTTTTTTTTTTCCGTATGTTGTCCATAGATTGTCCTGGAGAGTGAAGTTCTGTTTCAGAGATTGCACGTTAAAGGCACACTCTGGAACTTTTCTGAAATGATTTGGCAACTTGTTCACTCCATAGAAACAAGATGATGCCACCAGGTCACGTCACAGGTCAGATCTGTGGAGCTGACAGTAAGAAGAATGCAATGTTTAAACACTTCAAATTGAATAAACACATGCTAGATAAGTTTAATGTCACACTGTGTAACATTCAAGCAGTTACATCTCCATGGAGACAGTTTGTGAACCCCACACAAAGTTAAAATGTTTATATAAGGAAAACTGAACTTCTGCATATGGTTTCAAAATGAGTTAATGTCCTTGTGTGATAAAATATATTTATATTTAGAACAAATACAATAAAACCATGTTTTATGTTGCTCTAGTTTCTAAATTATTGTAATTTATATTTTATTTTCTTTATATACCCCATCAAAATTATATTCAGGAATTTAAATTAAAACCTGTAATATAAAGTAATAAAAAAAATAAAATCAAAATTAAATATATAATATAAAACTACTAAGTGAAAAAAACAATATGGTAGTTTATAATAATGAAATTTAAACAAAAAATATTAAATGTGATAAATTAATATGTTAAAAAAGGGGGAAAAGACAGTAGATTTATGTATAAAAATAAAGGGGGTCAAAAAAATTATAGGTAAAATAAAATACTCTAACTGAACCCTAATTATTATTATTAATGTTTTTATTTGTATTATTTTTATTTGTAACTGATTTCCACAGGGTCACCTTAAGAAAATAAAATAGAAAATTGCAAAAATGAAAAAAGAACTTTGTCTAAATAGGTGGTTTTGGTAAAGGCAAAGGCAATGGTTTGCAATTGAAGGTTGATGGTTTGAATCTTGCTCTCAACATAATTTAGTTGAGCTGTCAGTATTTGTACAATGGTGTGTGTGTGTGTGTGTGTGAGTGGTTCCTTGTCGTGAAGCGTGAGTGCCTTGAAGGTGGAAAAGCGCAGTATAAAAATGTATCAGGTACAGTAGTATATTAAAGTGTAGTGATAGTAGCAGGCGCAGTGGTGGTGGCAGTAACAGGAGAAGTCGTCTCATGAGATTTCAGGACCTAAGCAAGACTGGGCTCGGTTAGTGCTCGGATGGGGGTCCTCTGGGAGTACAAGGTGCCGCAGTGGGACGCCAGTGGCAAAAATGGTGTCATTGTGGGAAGACACTTCACCAGCATTGCCTCGTATGAAAGCAGAGTGTGTGTTTGTGTGAGTGAAGGTTCAGTTGTGCAGAGAATTGTTGGGTTTCAGAGGCATCACAGTATCCTACAGGCCAATATTAATTAACACAGATGGGGGCCGCTAAAATGAATATTTTTAAAATGCAAAATACGTCTTGAGTTTAGTTAATAATTAAAAATACCAGGTTCAACATCTGTGAAACTGCCAATAGTGACTAACCATCATCCAAAATGCAAACATTATATTGGTCTTAAAAGGTCTACATTACGTTATTTTCTCATCTATGTTATAATGTTGTTTCCTCAACAAAACACACAAATGCTGCATATTTAGGCCGAGTAACACATGGCTCAATGACATGACGTGTGTCCAACTGCAATTTCTTCAGTTTAAAAGGTTAAAATTTTGTAACAATTCCCCACATACCTGTAGAAACTCTGAACCATTTTTCTTCAGAATCATTAGTTATTCTGCATGTTTTTTGTACTTTAAGTGCCCAAATGTCATGTGACTGTTTGTTAATTGCTGATTTTTTAAAATTCTTTAAAATTACTCTAAATCTAATCAAATTTATTTTATTTTTTTGTCATATTTTCTGAAGTGTTTTGTACTCTCACTTGAAATTTCAGCTTTCTTGAATTTCTCAAATTTCCCCCATAATATTCAAACAAATTGTGTCCATTTTTTTTTTAAATCTCATGTTTTCAAATTTCAATCTCATGTTCATATGACTCAGAACTTAGATTAACATCCCAACCATGTTTTAGAAAATAAAACAATTTAAAGCTTATTCTCGGTCACACCACATGACAATTTTTAAGGTTGTACACATGAACATAAAAAATATTAAATATAATATCATATAATAATACATGTCATACATAGATTTATATTTATGCAGACCTGACATTGTGAATATTTGAAAAAGTTCACTAGAAACAAAAAAAATTAAAAATTTGCCTGTTGAAAATTCTTATACATCATTGACCCTAATACAGAATAATACAGAAAGTGCTGCACTGTTTTGTTTTTGGTTTTTTAACCTTCACTGGAATAATTTGGATAATTTCAGCCCATCTCTACTGAACTAAAGGTAAAATATTGCTGTTGACTTGAAAACGACCACTTCATGACATCACAAGGTGGAAAGTTTGTCAGTTTTGTAGAGAGGTCTTCAGGTTTAGACTGAAGACTGATCCAGAACATTTTTTGGCCCTTTGTCCATGTACATTGTCACTTTAAATTAATGCAAAACTAAACCCACTTTTTTTAGTTTTGAACTCATCTAGTTTTAGTTACACGTACCCATAGTAGTACTTACACAATAGTATTTATCATCAAACCTTGGATCTATAAAAGACTCCTCTACGACTGCATCAAACAAGCTCCACGCCCATTAACATTCAAAGAGAAGACGCTGGCCTATGCATCCCTGTTTGAAGTGCACATACTGTTATAAGGCTCCTTCATCTCCGCCATCTTTCCTGTCAGACCTGGATTTAGCACCTCTAAGATCAAACTGTGCCGGGGAGCCGATTCCTCACCCCTGTCTCTCTTGTTCTTTCTGTTCTTGTACGCAGCCATCGACTTTTACCGCTGGGGTTTTCATGTTAAAAATGGTGGTGCTGGCTGCGGGGTTTGGAGGTGAATGGATGCCACTTGGACTAAATTGAGCGTGAAGGACGGAGCAGAAGGCAGAGAGCACCGAGAGTTTAAGAGATTAGACCAAAGGAAGCAACAGACTATCAGCTGCTGAAGTTCGACTGAAATAGAATCTGACGGGCCCAAGGATAATGGGCGACAATCAGGCAAAGAATCTAGAAATAAACATGATTGATATGGACATTTAAAGGTCCCATATTACACAAAATGGACCCGTGTGAGCTTTAAGTCATGTTGTAATGTTGTTACCTCCTCAAAAACATACCTGCAGTTGTGTTTTATTTCATTCACACATGTCTGAGTAATTATATTATATCTCCAAAGCTTAAAGTTCCACCTTGTGATGTCATGTAGTGGTAGTTTTAAACTTAACAGCTACATTTTACTTAGTTTTGTAGTAGAAACAGTAGAAACATAGAAACATTATAAAAATTATTGTAATGAAGGTGTGTGGAGTTTTAAAACGCAGTGGAGCCCTTCCTGTATTACCACATAACATCACAAGGTGGAACAGTGTGGTTTCTGTTTGAGAAGAGAACTTTAAATATGCAGGTTGTTAAATATGTGTGGATGAAAAAAACGGTTTATGATGAGGAAAAAACATTATAACAGAGCAGAAAATAATGGAATTTAAATTCATGGAACAATGTAATTGCTAAAATACTAAAATTCAATGACTTTTCCAAAAATGTCATTGAATTTACAACATTTTCCAGGATTTCCATAATGTGGAAACCCAGCTAAGTTATATGGGTCAATGACGTGTGTCTGATTGCAATTTCTTCAGTTAAAAAGGTTCAAATTTCATAATATTTCCCCACATACCTGTAGTACCTCTGACTTCCATGGAACCAAATAATTTTTTCAGAAATAATTAAAATCTAAATCTAATCCAATTTATTTTCTTTCTTTTTTGGCATATTTTCAAATGTGTTTTTGGCCCCACATGAAATTTCATCTTTCTTGAATAAATATTTCCCCATAATATTCAAACAAATATTCTCCGAGCGTGTCCATTTTTTCAAATTTCATGTTTGCAAAGATCAATATATGTTCATATGAACTTATATTAACGTCCCATCATGTTAAGGTAAGGTTATTCACGGTCGCACCACATGACATTTTTTAAGATAATAGCCAATGTAATTTAAAAAAAATACAAAAAAAACCCCACTAAAAATGCTAAATATAAATGTCAATGCAGAAACTAAATTTAAAAATGTGTCTGTTATACGTTATTGACCCATATCTGTGAAGCGCTGACCCTTTTTTTGGGGTCATAAAACACCCATAATGACATAAATGCAGAGTAGATATTTTGACACACTGTGAAACATTCCAGGCAGAGCAACAACATCTCCGTGGAAACAAGCAAATGGCATAATCAAATATAGCACAAGAATAAAGAGAGAAAAAAGAAGAAAAAAAAAAAACATTACTTGAAGTTCAATCTATATTTTCTGACAAGAGTAAAACAAAAGAAAGCATAAATAATGTTAGCACTGCTGTTCAGATACTTTATTCTCCCCATAGAGAAACTCATCCCCTGCATTTGACCTATTCTTCAGTACAACCGGGGCCACCTGTCAGGAGCGCTGGACACCACAGATGTACATAACTTTATTTATTTATTTATGTATTTCTACGACCGCGATCTATTCCTCTGCACGACCTGTCCTACTGTCATGAAAACAAATACTTTCAGTACTATTGTAGGGTACTTTTGCTCGCGCTGTGCCGGGCTACTGTCTGTCTCGCCCATTGTCAAACTCGCTTTTGCCTTCCAGGTCCAGACATAAACTGGTTTCGGGTTGAACAAATCATTAGAGGACGGAGAATAGAAGCTGCAGGGAAGCGCTGACAAAACTGCACAATAAAACTTTTCAACTTTAAAACGTATCACCACAACACGGCTCGGAAAACTACTTTTATGATGGTGCAAAACTTTGTCCTTCGCTGTATATTGGATATTTTACCCATAACTAGCAGGTCGCAGGTTCAGTTCTCACGCTTTTGGTTATTTAAAGTATTTCGGTTCAACGTTTGCATACTTCTTTTTCATTTACATATTTTATAGACTGAAGCCCTCGGTGACACTTTAACTCAAGGACCTCCACACACTTAAAATTCAACACGGCAACAAGGTCAAGGTATAAAAAAAAAATCATGTTTATTTAAAAAATAGATATCTAAGGGTATTCATGTAACATATTTTCATTGCATATTATCAGTTTTCTTACTTTTGATTCTAATTTGTGGCCATTAGAACCAAGATTCCTGGTTTGGTTCAGGTTTGAGTCCAGTTTAGTCCCAATTTAGACTTAGTTTGATCTGGTTCTAGTCCTGGTTGAGTTCTTGTTATTGTCCTTTTTAACCAAGGAACCAGTCTGTTACAACTAAGTGTTCATTTTGTCTGTCTATTAGGGTTTTAAATAAAGTTTCAAATAACCTCGATTAGGTTTTAGCTCCAAAAGATGATTTAGGAAGAAATGTGTAAGAAAAAGATGTTTAGAGGTTGCTCACTCTGCATTAAGTTTCCTGGAAATTGACTAATTCTGCGTTTTCAATTAATGTTTTATGGACTTTCTAAGCAAGATTTACTCTAAGTTATTTTTATGCAAGTTTCAGTTTGTGTTTGCAGGATAAAATCACAAATTATTCAACTATAAAGCGAAAAAAATAAAAAAAAATGCATAACACACTCAGATGGCTGATGTCCAAAAGCTTTTTTTTTTATATTTCAATAACGTTTCGGCAAAAAAGCCTTCATCAGATCATTTTTCTTGCTTTGGACCACAAATCATCATCATTGTTCTTCCTTGCATTTGCACCTCTACTAGAATTTTGGGGTGCGAAGGCTTTTTTTGCCGAAACCTTGTTGAAATATTTAAAAACATCAAACATCTAAGTGTACTATGCTTTTTATTTTTTTTTATTTTATTCCTCTTCCCTGCACCTTACGGGAATTTTGGCGTGAATTTTCTGTTACTTTTGAAATTATTAAAATACGCCTTATTTATTTGCTTCCCTATGTTATAGTATAACTTTTAAGTGTCTTGAGCAACTTGCATAAAATTTGAACCCAAATATTATGGCTAGATATGGAAGCAAATGCAGGGTTCTAATCTAGAGAATCTAAAAAAAAAAAAGAAAAAAAAGTTTAGTCCACCCTACTGCCTTTGTGATCCAGATCTACTTTTTCCCCATAAAAATTAAACAAATGCATGTGTAGAACAATCAATGCATGTACTGAATTGGATAAATATGTCATAAATACACAAATTAGGCTTATGTTGCTAGATGTTCAATGAATTAAAACATGTAATTAATAGTAAGGTACAATCTAATCATGAGTAGTGTGGAACATACAAGTGAAAAACAACCAGACGTCGACTTTTAAACCACCGGCCACACCATCATAACTCAATCTCCTCACTTACGCTGCAACCTTCGGCGTTTCTAAATATTTCACTTTCACCAACAGCTACATTTGGTTCGCTGCTTTTCAAGGTTGCAAACGTCCACCTCGGGTCAGTGCGTTTGGATGGAGTGCCGGTTTTGAGATAAAATAGCCCCGGTAGCTCCACGCTTTTGTGCGGAGAGATTTGAGGTGTGAGTGGATGTCTCTGCAGGGCGAACACGAGCTGCCTTTGCTTATTCCATTACAGAGACAGAAACGCCACAGGACACGGCGCCTAATCCGCACCCAGATTTACACAGCTTCTCCGGTTTGAGCTAACAAGAGTACGCACATACTTTCAGTCCATCACGCGATACTCGACAGTTGTCTCAGAGCAGCGCACTGATTACTGTCTCCATCTCCAAAGCTCAAAATGCTCTGTTCCACCTTGTGATGTCATGAAGTGCTAGTTTTCAAGTTACCTTTTAGTTTCTGTTTAGCAGAGATTAGAAATTGCGGGATTAAAATTATAGAAATGAATGTAGTGAAGATATATGGAGTTTAAAAACACAATAGACAACTTCCTGTATTACCACATGACATCACAAGGTGGAATAGGGTGGGGTTTTTGTTTAGTTTTTTTTAATTTTAGAGAAGAACTCAGTCTAAATATGCAGGGTCTGTGTGTTAAACATTTACATACAACTCCAGGTCTGTTTGAGATGAGGAAACAACATTATAACAAATCAGAAAATAGCGTAATATGGACCCTTTAAGTTAGAGGTTTGTTGAGAAAAAAAAAAAAAATTAAAAACTGTTTTCACTTGCATATGTTCTTCAACAGTGCTGCAGTTTTATAACAAACAAAAGAAAATCTAAAAACCTTATTTAAATAGTTTTAAGATAGTGTCACAAAGTAATGCTTGAGGCTATAGCTAAATGTCAAGTCATGTTGTTCATATGATACGACTGTAAAACTGTTTAAAAATGTGCCAAATAATAAGAAAAACACAACCAGTCAAGCATAATATAAATATAAAATATAAATATAAATGAAGTCAGCTGTTTAACTGATGCCCAAAAATGTGTAGTCTTCAAAATACACGAGGCAACCTTTAAAAAACACTCAGTCACAGTCTTAAGTGTTAATGCGTCACATATTTAGATCAGCACGATGCCTTTTAATGTTTGGAAAATGCTTTAATTGGAACATAAAAACAATGTAATAAAATGCTTCATTACTTTCAGTCTGAGTCCCCCCTTCCCCAGCCCTGCGTCACTCCCCCTTCAGAGCACGACACAATCAGCGTGCATCCTGCTAATGAAACTACCGCACACCACATCGGGTTTGTGACGTTTTAGTGGATTATTTTGGATCATGCTTTTGTATTTATAGCCGTGCAGGAGCATGGGTGGGTGTAGAAAAGCTATCAAGTTGCACAAGGGGTCGTACTGCAAAATATAACAAGGATTTGAATAGTATAGTGCAAAATTATTCTCATTCACTGCAGGGTGGACATATATCAGGGTCTTCAGCCTGTAGCTCAGGAGCTTCCAGTAGCTCTCCATCCTCTTCAAAGTAGCTCGCCAAGGGATTTCAGAATTATACCATTGTGCTGAGTGACAAAAATGTGCTTATTTACATGCCTATTACCATTGTAGATGTATCATTTTGAAACCCAGGTCTCTCAACTTTTAAATGGACAAAGGTTTTATGTTTTATGCATGTCTAACTGTGCCCAAACGCTCCACCTCTTTCTTATAATCATCTCAATTTCTTGTGGCTGCCAAAATGAGTAGCCCTCTGGCATTTTTGTTTTGTAAAGGTAACTCACTGCAGACCCCTGACATATACACCGCCAGTGAAAAGTTTGGACACACCCTCTTATTCAGCTTCCTTTTTTTTTTTCCTACTTTTAAAATGCATAGAGAAGACATCAAATATTTTAAGTACAGTATTTTTTGGACTATAAGGCGCATCTAAAATCACTACATTTTCTCAAAAATCAACAGTGGCCTTATAATCCAGTGGCCTTATGTATGACCTTTGGTTGTGTTTAACCTCCAACCGATTTGATGTAGTACACATTACGGTTAATAACGTATTACTCCGCGAGGTGAATATAAAATAATAAGCGTGGGAACGAATTATAAGGCGCACGGGTTATAACTCGTGCGCATGCCTTAATGCAAAGTGTGCGCACCAGCTATAACTCGTTCGCTTATTGTGCCTTATAATCCGATGCTCCTTATGTGTGGACAATGACAGCAATTGACGTATTATTTGATACTGCGCCTTATAATCTGGTGCGCTCTATACAGTAATATATATGGAATTCAAGAAAAAAAAGTTTATTAACTGTACTATTTTTATTTTGAGAAAGCAAAAACAAATAAAACATTTAAAAAGTATTTGCCTCTTTTTTACTACATAATTCCGTGTATGTTACTTCATATACTTGATGTCTTCTTTAAAATGTAGAAGGTAGTAAAGATTCTTCATGCATGATTTCAGGCATGTTTGTGATGCCAGAACGACATAGTAACATGGTAGAACGCTCCAAAAAGTCGATTTTGCATAAAAGCCCCTCTTTAAGTGAAGTTCTTGGATGTGGTAAAGCGCAGTACCTGAAGGAATCCAGCTCAGTCAACATGCAAATCCCCCACAGGAAGAGCACTCTGAAGCCACTCAACCATCTCGCTGTGAGGTATTCTCTCCAAATGTAAAGACACAGTTTAGTATTCACCGCAGGTTTTGGTCCATGTGAGACGGCAGCTTTTTGGACTTTGTTTACATATCACTTGGCTTGCACGTTTCAGCTCACATTTACATTCTTAATTGCTCCGATTCTGCCAGCTCCCGATGAAAAATGCACAGTGAGGCCTCCATCCATCAAGCGTAGGTGAAATTTGTGGGCACAGGAGATAGTAACGTCTTTCAAAGTGTTTTCAAAGACTACGGCGTCGTCCAAGTGGTTTTGGCCTGGCTTCACCATCCCAGGTTTTGTACAAATATTGGCTCATCGGTTTGTGTACTGGCAAGAGATTTGGCGATGCGAGCTACCACGGCAAAACCCACACAAAAATGGAGGCAGAGGGTGAACTGGAAAAGTATGGAGTGTGAGAAGTGTGTGGGAAAAGTGCAGTGTGGCGTCGCAAGTGAAACCATCAACACATAACGGATTTAGGTCACTACTTCAGCTTTTATTGTTTTAAAAATACTATAATTGCCTCCCTATGCTCCCCACGCTAACTATTATAGCTAACTATTTTATATTGCATCAGGTTTGTGAAGTTGTAGTACATTTTTTGGGTCACGCTTTCAGGTTTGTGAAGTTGTAGTACATTTTTTTGTATCACGCTTTGATATATTTATGGAAAACTGCAGCGTGGGTTCATACTGCTAATCAAACCGCTAATCCAAGACTCGGGAGAGATCGCTAAATTATCCAAACACTAACCACTTTAGACATGTTTTTGATGGGGGAACAATGTTATAAAATGGTAAAAATCTCCAAAAAGTCCATTTTGCATAACACCCTCTCTTTATGTGGCGCTATTTAAACTCAATATTTGTTTTTTTGTAATTAAAATAGTTAATTGGTCATTTTTTCAGGGCTTTAATGTTTTGTTTTAACAATTATTAGCATTACAGATTTAGGGGATTATTATATTTCATGCATTGCTGGTGGAAATTTCCACTTTTCATACTTTTGTTACTAATTTCTTTCGTACAATTTTTAAGCCAGTTTTCAGACAGTATTTATTTAGGGTGTGATGCTAGCTGTAGGCTCTGCTCTGTCTGAAGCTCTAGCATTAAAACAGTTTTTTTCACTTAGTCCCTTTTTTGTTGATAATCAAACTCCTAAACAGGTCCATGAACGCTTATTTGGACGCAATCTCCTGAAAATGTGCTGATTAAATCCATTTTGTGTTTGCAAAAGTGTGCATTACATCGCTATGGTAACTACAGAAACATTCCGCCATAGAAATACATGTAGAACACCCCTAGCATGATGTCAGTGCAAGGTATTAATAATAAATCAGTATTTGGACTATGCTTTATGGACATGAAAGGTTACTCCAGATATCACAATCCTCAGCCAAACTCACAGATGGTTTATTTTGAAAGACGCTCGGTGTCAGATTCATAGTTCTGTTTCTTATCACGGATTTTAATGGTGCACTTTAATCTTTGGGGCCTACCTAAGCGGATCAGCTGCAGTTATCGTGAGCTGTGAGATTTCTGAATACTCCGTCTGAGCGAGGACTTATCAGATGGAGACTGGAGACGTGTCAAATGTTCTGAGACGAACCCTGCCTCTCCTCCATGCCAAGTAGGCTTTAGCATAGACTTACCTCAAAAAATATCTCTAGACTTTTAAAAATGTACATGTAACAGCACCTGGTTATGTCCACGGAGATAAACTAGGGAGTATATCACAGTATGACCTTAAACTTTAGTTCTAGATGGGTTTTTTTACAATAAAACACATTCACATTATACTGTAAGCAAGCTCACCTCTCCACAGATCGGACCTGTAAACTACATTGTTGCTTATTTATGTGGAAATAGAGAAGTTTAGAATCAAAGTGAGTAAAAATTACAATCAAAGCAACATAGGGGTGTAAGAAAAAAACAATTCAGTGATATATAGAGATATTTCATTGCACAGTTCTCAAATCAATTCAAAATGCATCCAAATTGATTTTTTAAATATTTTTCACAAAAATGCATTGGTTGCATTCACTGTTCTGATGATTTAAACATTTTTATCATTTATATTTTGTACATTGTATATTTTGTGTTCTCATAAAGGTGCAGATGACTGTATTAATAGAACTGATACATCGCAATATATCGCCCTATGTTTTAGTATTGGGATATATCGTATTGTGTCATGAATATCGTGGATTTGTATTGTATCGTCAGACTTAAAGCAATGCACACCCCTAAAGCAACATCATCTCCATAGTGACGGACCCTGCACCCTGAAATGTACACAGTGCACCTTCAAAACTTGATTCTTGAAACTTGAATTTCAAGTTGGATGGATGATTATAACCCAGTTTCATATGAAATTATTAATTTAATTCATAGAGGATTTCAGACCCTTTTTTCATAAACTATTAG
>KN494877.1:5361-24355 GCA_000787155.1 Scartelaos histophorus | reverse complement strand
TTTGAACAATATAAACACACGTAATGAATAAATGCTATAGGGATGTGTTTAATGTACGATGGAATGCAATAAAATCTCCATGGAGACAAGCAGAAAGTTGTGCAGTGCATCTTTAAAGCTAATTTGACATTAACTGCCAGATAAAAACACTGTAGTCTACTTTTGTATTAACCTTTTGAAGAATAGCTTCAACTAAAATCCTTAATTTTGCATCTAAAATCATCACGATGATTTTTTTTAGCTTTGTGGTTTCAACTGAGTCAGCAAACTATGCTGCCAGCTGTGAGGCGCCATTGTTTCCTATGATGCACCTTCTCATTTTGCTGCAATATTATAGGTTACTCTAATTAGTATATGCAAAACCAAGACTAAAACCCATTAAGGAAGAATTCATTATAAGTTGGAACTTGGCTCAGTCACAAATGAACAAAAACACACTTAAAGCTACTTTTTCTAAACCAGATTTTTTTCTCGGTCCCTCACTGTGTTTTTGTGAGCTTCAAACTAGTGAATGACTGCATAATTGGCATGCCGCTGTTTCATGACAACCAACCGGGAGCATTTGTTGACTCAAATCTCAGAGTAATTAGAGGGTGCGCTTGCTTTCCCTGCCTGGTGCTCTTTAGATGACAGACACAATTACAAATCAAGGATGCACACTCTCGGGGAGGTGCCTGAAGAGTTTTACCATAGAAAAGTATTGAAGCAGGTTGAACATAAAAGGCATAAAAGATGTTGAGTTGTTCAGTGCCCTTGTCTCTTGTGATGGAGAAAATAACTTGTGTTTAAGAGCAGAAAAGTTTGGCCATGAGAAGGTACTCAGTTGAACTTTATTTTATACATACTTTTTTACCCCCCTCTCTGACACTGAATAGATCATTTAAGCCCATAAGCCCAAATTTAAGCCCATAACAAGAGATCACTGCACAATGGCAAACACTCCTCTGTATAGCTTTGTGGGAAAATTAACAAATATTATAATATATAGTGGAAAAATTCTCAAAATTGATTCTACATATTCCCTAAAAAATATTATCCTGCAATCCTGAAAAACTAGAAACTACTATATATACCTGTAGCACTATGTATTTCTTTAGAGATGTGTTAAAAGAGCAGCAAAAAGTTTCGATTGAGTTGCGATTCAGTGGTGATTGTCTTAAAATATGTCAAGTCTAAAACAAATTGCCTCTTTACTTATATCCTAGCAATTCATGTATGTAATGTATAAGAAAATAAAATTGCACCGTATAATGTTACTGAAAATAGCTTAAAACAAGTTTAAAGAAAAGGTAATTCCCGAGACAACTTATCACATTAATGTACACTTTTTATGGATTCAGACTGGGCTGCTTGAGAGAAAAGTGCCCCGACATCCCAAGTGCACCGAGAAACGCTGACAATGAAAGACTTTGAAGCCAATTGGGTGCAGTTGCGGAGAAGAGAGGCCCGATAATGAGGCTGAATCTACATCACTGTGTTGCATGGGGAAGGCTGGTTGCTATGTTTATGTAACAGTCTTTTTTGAAGTCGTTTTCCCAGCCCCCAAAAGCGTGACACTTAAAAGGAGTAGATCAGCCAGAGGAGTAATTAATGCATGTGTAAAAGTGTATGCTGGAGCCCATAACATGTTTAATGCCTTCTGTGAGCCGATGTTTCACTTCATACCATTGATTTTCTTGTTAATTCCATCTCAGTGCGAATCTGTCAATCACATCTCATCCCCATGTGATAAAATGGGTAAAATCATTCACGCACGGAAGCACTATGGACGACTACACTAACTTACTGTATGTGCTATCTCCATGGAAACAAGCAGGCGCCATCTCAGGCCATGTTATAGGTCAGATCTGCAGAGAGGCGACTCCGCTCACAGTAAGATGCAAGTCTCATCATGTCCCGTTTGCTCCCCTTTTATTTTGCTAATTGTTTTATTTTTAAATCATGCAAATACCTATAAAAAATGTGGACTGTGATTTTGTTTCTGCGCCTTGGCTTTATTAAATCTGCTTTAATCTTCTTCCTGACTCTATTTTGGAGCCATTCACTGTCCAAACTTGACGTAAGGATGAGTTTTTAAAGATATTTTTGAGCAATAAAACAATAAAGCTTGTATCTTATGTGGATATATGTAAGATCAATAAGTCCAATGCTACACTGTGCAATATTCCAGTCAAAGTAATAACTTCTTCATGGAGACGAGCAATCGATGCAAATCCTCACCAGAAAAACATCATAATGCACCTTTTGAAAGCATTAAATTCCATACTTTTGTTAAGGTAAAGTATAATGCGTCTGCAAGAGTGTTTTTCCATAACATTTCCATGGAGACAATCAATGCAAACCCTCGCCAGAAATGTTTCGTAATGCACTTTTAAAAGCTTCAAATTCCGTATGTTTTGTTATGGTAAAATATGATGCATGTACAAGAGTGTTTTTCCATTTTGAGGATCCATGAACTTTGTAGAGACAGAAGGTTTTGCATCATTGGCCGACACTTTACCGCCTGAATCAGCACAGTTAGTGTCCAGTTCTGAAGTGATGCATGCCCTCCGTCGCAATCTGTTTCACCAAATCACCCGAGAAAAGATCATCAACAACTCATGTGGAAGAGTCGAGATGGAAATGTGTCAGTAGAAATCTTCTTGTTTAAGTTCATATAACTGACTTTCACGATTTTCTCATTAGAGTGTTTGGTGAGATAAACCTGTGTTATATCACTGCACATTAGACAAGATTTGGTCCATTTTACAGAATGGTTGCTATGGGTGTTCAATAAGGAAGAAAAATGATAAACTTCATTAAAAGTTGAAAATGGTTATTTTACCTGGCTCACACCAGATTAATATTTGAAGCACTGGGAGAATGTGGAATGTCATGACTAATATTTGAATCTTTGAACCACACAACAAGACTATGTCAAGATGGATTCTTCTGTGAACTCACAGATATTGCAAGAATCCATCTTCCTGTGCAAGGTTATTTTTAACCATGTTTGAGTGAAAATAGCAGGCCAATCTAGCACATTCTTTAAGTAGTTGAAGATGAAAACTGTGGAGAAACAAATAGTTCTTTACCGGCAGTGTTGGAAGTGATGGGGCGGGACACTCCATCGCACTTGGTCTCACAGAGGAAATCGTCGATAGAGGGGCTGAGGAGGGGACGGCTCTCTTGTTGCTCACTCACCAGCTGTAAAAAGACAAGACTTTACCACACTGTATGGAAAGGGATGTGTAATCATAAATTATAACATGTAAGTGAAATGGTCCTCAGTCTTATAAGCATCAGTCAAACATAATTTACTGGGTTATAGGTTCTTAGGACACTCAACCTCACTCACTTTTCAGAATGTGAGGTGAACTGGTGACTCTTCATTCCTCCTTGTAAATAAATGCAAGACTGACCCATCGGTCTTTAGTGTATTTATCTGGTCTTCTGGTTTGCCCTCCCCAGCTGTGGTCTAACTGCCCAGGTAATGAATGTACCATGAATGTGCCCCACCTAAAAATCATGTGTCTGGGAACAGTGCAATTCAAGAAAAGCAACGTAAATCTCAAGCAAATTAAAATCTCAATTAGAATGGTTGGAGTTTGCAAATCAGAAAGGACGGCAATTATCTCACCAAGCAACAGAATATAATGCCTCAGAAATCGTGCTAATCCTATAGTTTTCTACAAATGTGTTCTGAAACATGTTCATATTTCAGTTTTTTCACAATAGTAAATTCTCATGTTTAAAATGTGCATCCAGGACTTACAATATTAAAACCACTAATCTAATGGCAGTTTCAACGCTTCAAAAATCACAGTTTGATTTTTATGAACTTAAATGTACACTGTGCAACTTGTCTGGAGGAGGGTCCATCACCAGCTTCTCTCCATGGAGATGGTGCCTAGTATGTTCCACAGTATTGCATTACACTTAGTTATTTATACAGAGACAGCAGGGCTAAGTTAGATGTCGTATCTGTGGAGAGGCAAGCCCACTCACAGTTTTTTAAGTCAATAAAAAACCATGTTACTGAGAAAATGCAAGATTAAAACATCCCAGACAAAGCAACAACATCTTCATGGAGAAAAGCAGATCCACCAGAAATGTTACACAGTGCACCCTTAAACCGTCTCCACCTTTAAAACACACGGCGGATACTGAACGAACACATTTTGCACAGTAATTCTCCATCAGTATTTCTCATCTTACTTTGCAATTTGTGTTTATGCTAATCAATTTCCCTCTGATCCATTCATTGGAGCTTGTGCCTGTGCAGTTGCAGAAACGGTTATGTCCAATTAATTACCCATGGCCCAAAGCTTTGACAGTGCAGGTGCAGCTGGTGCTTTCTCTGCTTCATCACTGGAAAGCGCTAATGTTGTGGGTTAGCCCTGCAGGGAACAGGCTATCTTGCAAAAATAAGCCTGACATTTGCTGTTGCCAGAGAGTTTACAAACACAAGCAAGAGGTTTCATTAGCACCTATGGAGATCTCAGAAGTAGTTACTCAAGTTGTTTAAAGGTACTCTACGTAACTTTTCAGGTGGAGGATACTTCTAGCCCTGTCGTGATTATTACTATATCAATTTATCATTTTATATTAGAAGGAAAAATATGTTTTGGGGTCAATATTTATTTATTTTCTTTGCTCTTTGATGAACTTTTTAAGGTTTTTTTCTTCAATCACTTATTACAGATGCAAACTAATAACAAAAGTGCTGCATTCTACCATTTACTTTTTATTTATATAAATTTTTTTATTGCAGTTTTTAGGTTTTGGGGGATAATTCTGCTTCCTTCAGGTTTTCATGTCTACGTCTATTGTCTATATTTTCTTATATGTTTTCTATTATTTTCTTATATATTTTCTTATATTGTCTATATCTTCTGTTATGTCTATGTCTATTGTCTATATTTTCTTATATGTTTTCTATTATTTTCTTATATATTTTCTTATATTGTCTATATCTTCTGTTATGTCTATGTCTATTGTCTATATTTTCTTATATGTTTTCTATTATTTTCTTATATATTTTCTTATATTGTCTATGCCTCCTGTTATGTCTATGTCCATTGCTGGTCTACAAGGAGATATTATTGCTTTGCTTGGAATGTTCCACAGTATGGCATTTAACTTATTACTTATTTACGATTCCAGGCAAAGCAATAACATTTCCACATAAAGAAGCAGGTGGCAGAAACCCGCACCAGAAAATGTACATAGGGCCCTTTTAACAAACCTTTTGAATACATTTAATGGTTATTAAAAGGCTATGATGGCATTGGTAGTTCTTTTTTCTTTTATTGGCAAAGAAATAGATAATATTACTTTGAATACGGGCTCCCCTGCAAAAATGCAAACCCAACACAGGTCATTTGTTTTCCACTTGCTTATAATAAATAATACAGTTCTGGTTCAATAGTTATAGTGAAACAGTCAGATTTCAGCTCCTGCTCAGCTCATTCCCCATAGACAGCTGTGGCCACTCATCGCATTGCATTGTGGGAAGCTCAGAGTTATTGGCTGATATATAATTAGTCTGTTATGCACTTTGTAAATAGCATTACTGAAAACTATAAATTGGCTTTGGCTTCTGGCTGATAGAAGCACATACATAAATTGCTTTTTATACATGTCATCTGTCAAACTCTAAATATCAACTCATTCTGCAAATGTCTCTGGAAAGTGAGGATTTAATTTTGTGTTTTGATTTCCAAGGCAGGAGTGAATGAAAGATAAACCAAAGTAACATCTTATGATTTTTGTCAGGTAACTAATATTTGAAGAGGGATGTCATTTCAGTGTACATTTTGATAGCTCTCATTGACAGGCTGGCTAAAGGTCAGATCTGTCAAATTCTCCAGGCCTGAGCTGCATACTGTTATCGTCTGATTCATTAAATGTGTTTTGATGCAAGGAATTCAGATAAAAATGTGAACTGAAAAAATATCTTCATCACTCATTGCTACATATGTTGTGGTATGTGTTGATGACTTACACAGAGAGCCAGTGTGTATGCATCACAACACTGTAACACAAGTACAAAGTAGTCACCTAAAACTAAAGAAAAAAAAGACCCTTCTAATTGGAAGAACAAAATATGAAAGAATGCACAAAATCTAGATTGACTGAAATTGAAAGTTTAGATCACTCCCAATAATGAACGTCTTTCTTCTACTAAATATACTTAAGCAAATGTAATTACACACCTTGGCATATATGGCCAAACCGGCTTGGCAAAGCCTGATCTCAGATGATGATGATTAGATCATATCTCAGAAGCTCAGCAGGGCCGGTGAGTACATGGATAGGAGACCACTAGGAATTCCAGGTGCCACAGTGTGCGCCAGTGGCCATTGTATCCTTAGGCAAGGCACTTCACCCACATTGCCTAATATGGAAGTGGTGTGTGGGTGAGTGATGGTGCTGGTCGGTGGGGCCAATGGTGCAGATTGGCAGCCTTGCTTCCGTCAGTCTGCTCCAGGGCAGCTGTGGCTGCAATAGCAGCTCATCACCACTGAATGTGGAGTGAAAGAAGAATGAACTGTGAAGTGCTTTGGGTGTCTTGAAAGGCGCTATATAAATGCAATGAATTATTATTATTATATATATTTCTATATATTTTTGGCACATCGATAACCAATGAACAATGCTCTCGATACTTTCTTATATAGTTATATTTTGCACATTACGACTTAATAAAAGACTGCGGTGCCCAATGGGAGTTGATATTGCTGCAAAACATCATCAGAACAAAGAGCCGTGCCGCCATCCGCACCACTAAAGCTGTGGATCTTGTGAGCAAGTATCAGATTTTTTTTTCATTTGTGTCAAAATGACATGATGCTGCCAAATCTTACATGGATCAGTGGTTAAAAAAAATAAATAAAAGGAAAAATAAAATTACAGTAGTATAGTAGTGGGCCTATGCTGGTGGCAGTCAAAATGAGCGATTAAAAAAGCGATTAAAAATAGTTTAAACATGCACTTATCACTCTAAACATTTGGCAAGTAAATGATGAGGGGAAAAACTTAACATGATTAAAAGTCCAGTTTACATCATTTGTTTGCTTTCAAATTTGACATAATGCACAAAACATAATAACAAGATGGCTCTTTTTCAGAGATAATCATCTCATGCCTAAAGATGTAAGCTGTTCAGGTGCACTTTGCTGCTGCATAATGATACTAAATGCTGTATAACAGGGAACACATTTCTTGCACTTACTGTAAACATAGGAGTTGGAGCTGCCCCTGATTGTCACAAGGGCCAATTTTAAATAATGGGTTGGAGAGGAGAAGATGTGCATTTGCCACTCATCCAGTAAATGAGGATAAGAGAGCTTCCCACATTCATCAGGGGAAATACACCAGCCACTTTGCTAGATTGCTAACACCAATTACTGGTTCACTATTAGCAGCCCATTATTAGACATGGCCTCTTGACACATTACAATAAAGCAGTCCAGGGATGCATGAATTTTCAACATTTTGCTTGTGCTTGTTTTTGATAATTATCTTTTAAAAAAATATGTGCCAATACGCTCACGATCACAAAATTATGTCATGGAAAATGTTCTGTTAATTGGGTCACTTGGGTCTGACTCATTTTGTTGCTGAGGGAAGTGTGTTTTTAAACATTCAATTCTGAGAGCACAGAATGAGTGTAAGAAAGTGGAAGGAGAAGAGGTGAAAAGTAGTTTAAAAGAGACTGATGGAACTTCTCTGGAGCTGCATCACCTGCTTGTCTCCATAGAGATGTTATTGCTTTGCACAGAATGTCCCACAGCACGGCATTAAATTGATCTGTCCTGTATTTATTGTTCAGTGCAGTTGTTTTTATTGCTCAAAATACCTATTTTAACTGCCTATCCTTAGAACTGACCTTTAAACTGTCCTAGTCGAGTGCAGCATCACGTCCCTCTGTTCATGAAGATATATAGTTTAATGCTTTACTATGGAACATTTCAGGCAAAGCAATAACATCTACATGGAGACAAGCAGGTGGTGAAGGCTCCAGAAAAGTGCGTCTTTAAAGAAGAGTCATTTTTAACACCTGAAAGCATATCTGACCTCAAATGACATGTGCTGTACGTATCCAGTTTTAGCACTTCTCACGAGGAAGTGTTATGACTTTCATTGTTTGGTACAGCAGCATCTGTTTTATATTTTGGGAAGTCCTTGTTCTCGTGGGCAGCAGTGACCGTGCTGTAGAACCTGCTCCCACTGCTCTGATCTGCAGCAAGTTTCATGAGTCATGCAAAAGTCCTCAAGCTGAACAAGATGAAGATAATGACAAGGACTTTTTCTTAAGTCAGTACTGCTTTGAGCTGCAGGATACATTTTAAACATTATTTTGCCTAGAACTTTTTTACTTACTTTTTACTTTTTTCCTTACTAGCACTTTTTAAAGTAGGCTCACATAGATCACTAGAACAGTATGATTAAATATCTAAACAGTAACAGTTATGATACTGTATTTGAAGATCCAGGCATACAGAATTATAGATGACATATTAGTATGCAAATCACTGCACAGAAGGAGGCAGATGATTCCTTGTGGCTACCCTGGGAGGGAAAAGCCTAAAGGGAAGGAAAGATAATGCCGATTGAGATACATAACTACATCAGTGTCATCTAAGGACGCTGCTTTTTAATTATAATGAAATACCCCTGTTCCAGTTTCCCACGACTGCCTGTAGAATTGGCATATATTGTTATTAATAGTGTACCTTAGTTTATCCTTAGAGCTAAATCTTGCCCAGTCATCTTTAAGAGCCCTCACCTCTGCTGAGCTCCACTGGGACAGTATAAGTGAAGGCAAATGGAGCAGAGTGGACCTGACATGTGGCGTAAGGAGCGACTGCCTGTCACTTATCCTCCAGCTCTGGCTGTGGGACATCGAGCTGGGATCACGGCAACTGCCATCGCCTGCAATGTCCAACCAGAAAGTCCCACTACATATGAGAGTTCAGTTTGCAAAGGCTGGTTGTCATAGGGAACGGGGGTCTTTTTTGAATGTGCACTATGTCACTTTTCTGGTGGAGATGATTTTTGCTTTATGTTCCCTAGTTTGGCATGAAACGTATTGTTTAGCATTCAAAGTGGTTTGTTTTGCTTGATAAAACCCTGAAAAATGTACATTCTTCAATCTCC
Source organism: Scartelaos histophorus (assembly GCA_000787155.1). NCBI lineage: Eukaryota > Metazoa > Chordata > Actinopteri > Gobiiformes > Gobiidae > Scartelaos > Scartelaos histophorus. Next base: position 15,211 of record KN494877.1, on the reverse strand, counting down.
TCTTCATGGATCTGACCTTCAGTATGTCATGCTGGCACTGCTGCTTACCCCCATGGAGATAGATGTTTTAAAACTATACTGTGGAACATTCCAGGATAAACAATAAAATCTCCATGGGGATAAGCAAGTGGTGGACCCTTCAACAAAAAAGTTACACAATGTGCCTTTAATTTACAAACCCCACCAGAGATTTGAAAAGGAACGGACTCTTAATGTGAACAGATGCAGAGAGCTTTCCTCACAATGTGCATGAAATATTCACGTGACACTCACAGAAAACAATGTTGACCTGCAGCATCTGCTCATGTCGTCTCCATGTAAACACCAAAGTACCATTAGGAACGGCTGTGAAAATGTTTTGGTTTTGATCATTTTCTCTGAGTTTCACTGTTTCAAAAATCCCTCAGGGAAAGCGCGTCCTTGTGAGTAAGTTTAAAAATAAACAGTAAAACTAAGCAAAATGGAAATTATTGCCACGGATCTAAAACAATATTGTGCAATATTCATTAAAAATGTAACATCACGCAGCATGTTCATGGTATTTTAACTATTTAGTACTTCGGAGGCTACAAAGAAAGACTCGAAGGATCATGTTTAGTTATGGATTGCTCTTAACATCGACCTTTGGCCTTTTAATGAATTCCCTCATCTTACCTTTTTTTCTCGGGGTTAAGAAGTAGCTGAACTAACACTATCCACTTTTCACCCTGAAGTGGAGACATATGCACATTTCTTGCAGTATTAGTGTACAGCCACTTTCTATGGTTAGTTCCTTCCTGATGTGACAGAACAATTAAAATACTTTTATTTACTTTTGTTTGGATTGCACTGCTACCAATTTCTTCAAATCAGCAAGAAATTGGAAAGAAATGTGTTAGAAATAGTAGATGTTTTTTTCTGTGTGTGCAAGTCATATTAAAGAATAGCAATATATCCTGACGGGCAGGTTATATTATTGTGCTGCCAAAACACATCACACATTATATATTGGTATTAAACATATGAATGTGGACAGGACAATTACTACAAATACAAGTTAGTAGAATTCAACAGCATTCAACAAGGTTTTAAGTTTTCCCTTTGCACCCTTTCACATGGCATCAGGAATAAAGGATCTAAACCTTCAATAATGTGAGGCTTGACTCAGTCTGGTCTGGAGTAGGGCTGCACTACTTTAAGAAAATGCATTTGTGATTAGATTTGCAATATAATATAATGTTTAAAGGTGCACTGTGTAACTTTTCTAGTCTGCCACTTGTCTCCATGGAGATTTTACTGTTTTGCCTTAATTATTCTGCAGTGTTCTACAGTGTGAGACAGGTTAATAGTCAGATCCATGGAAAAGCAAGCCTGCAAATGGTAAGAATTCATGTTTTTAAGGTATTTCTGAGCTATAAAGCATCTGTAAGTGAACACATGCAGGGGAGATATATTTACTGCCATACTGTGGAACATTCAAGCAAAGAAATAACATCTTCATAGAGACAAGGAAGTTACACAGTGCACCTTTAGTCTTAGAATTGCACATTATAAATAAATAATGATTGATTGATGAATCCAATGAATTCATCCGTTCATCTCAGTAGAATTGACTGAACTATAGGGACAAGACGACTGGATATTTTGTTCCTTACAAAACACATTCTATAATCGAATTACAGTCTGTGTGATTTCACAATTGCAGCAACTCAAACTGCAATTTTCATTTCGATTTTGGTATGTTGTGCAGCCCAAGTCTAGAGTGAGCATCTGCAATTTAAGAGTAAAAAGTTCTGGGGAAAGTGCAGAGTCATGCTGCAACTTTTCCCTCTTGTGTGATGAGTGTACAGTGCTGACTCCAACTTCAGTCTGTTCCACATGGCCTGGGACATTATCTAGCAGCTTATCAAACCAAGACACTCGAATAATAAAGGCGTTAGGGCATGCTTTAAAACACATAAACGCGGGCACACAAACAGCAATGCACACTCAATCAGCACAAAGCACGAAACTTGTGGTGCTGGCATCTGGAGCTCCAACGTCATCAGCTTAAACTCAGAGAAATAAAAAGCTCTTGAAGCTTTTGTAGCATATTTTTGCAGACAGATGTCCAAGCCAATGCCATGTTAAGAAGCATGGCATTCCCAAAAACAACATTCACACTATGCTGAAGAGTAGCTGCTTATGAGGTGTAAAAAGTAAAGGAGCTGTTTTTCTGACCCGATTAAATGAATAAATTTATGTTGACCCTGAAGTTAATCCCCCTCCTCCCTCTGCATCGCTGCCACATGCACAATCAATGTTAACTGAGTGAATACAGAGGTTAATTTGAAAGCAGTGTTTAACTACAGTAATTATAGGCCAGTGTTTTTTAAATTTTGCAAATGGAAAGGAGTTGTGTGCTTTGACCAGCGGTGGAAAGAGTACTGAAAATGCAAGTAAAAGGAGTTAGTTGGCTTTAAATATAGTCAAATACAAGTTTACTGTTGCCAAATTTGTACTTAAGTAAAAGTAAAAGGTACACTTGATAAATACTACTAGTTACTTGTTACTTTTTATGCAATTCTAGAGGCAATATAGATCATGCTTTTATGTAAAACTTCATCATTTAGTCATTTTAAACCATAATCTGAGTATTCTTTAAGCTTTGGCCAATCAGAACAGGTGAATCATTTACATTTTGTCTGTTTAAAAATAGTTTTAAAGATGAGCAGAGAGTGGTGAGACAGCTTTGCATTTGGCACAACTTTGGGACTTGTACAGTACTTAGTAACTCCACAATTATACTCAGTACAAGTAGGATTTAAAAATATACTCAATTATAATTGTGTGAGTATTTGTAGTTAGCTGCTTTCCACCTCTGGCTTTGACTTGTAGTGATGATGTAACGTTTCATACCCCATAGAGCAGCTTTAAAGAGAGGAGATGCTCAGGCGTAGTTAGTGCAGTTGAGAGGAGTAGCAGCTTTAAGCGTGGAGGCTAACTGAGTAGAAAGAAAAGGTGCCTCGGATGGCAGGGGAGAGGGTGCTGAAATGCTGTGCCCACCTTTGTAGTCACTGCGAGGAGGGGCTTTCCTTCTGATGACGCCTTACTGGGTATCTCCTTCAGGACCATGGCAACAGTCTTATCTGCAGACCTACAGTCTTTCCCCTACAACAGTGAAATCAACAACGACTCAATCAGGAAAGTTGGACAAACCAAAAAAGATTAGCCCCTCTGTAGGGTATTTCACAATATATAACACTTTATTGACTTGAGTGGATGGACATACTGTGTGACTGTCTACAGAAGTAACAGACATTTCCACAACAACACTATGGCGATGGGTCACTGTACGATGTGGAGGTGTGTACACAGGGATGATGTGCTGCTCGAGACACGATTACACAGAGCCATGTGTTCTGTGTGTGAGCGATGTGGGACAAGTGGTGAGAGATAATGGCACGTCACAATTTGCATGTCAACTTTCCGATACATTATTAACATTATACTCAACAAAGAACGCTATTACTTTAAATGTTTACTCTAGTAGGTAGAAGTAAAAATCTAAAAAATCACTCATGTAATAGTAAAAAAGTATTTGGGCAAAACTACTACTCAAATAACTGTAAGAGTACCTGTCTCAATGTAACTTTAGGACAAAATATTTAATAAAATCAAATCATATGTGAATGATAATTAATTAATATTGTTAACATAACGCTTTTGTGTCTGAAAACTACTCTGGGATGTACAATTGTAATATAAGTTGATTAAATGTACTTCTCTCTAGATCTCTAAGTCAATGTCTTTGAATGACAAATGCTATAAAAATACATTCACAGTTGCATAAGATGTTGCATTAGCGGATTGACAAAAATACTAAATATGTTTGAATATGTGCTTCCCTGGAAAGTCGCAATATTTCATCAGATTGAGTAAAAATCAATATGGCTTCTATGTAGGTTTACTTTGAATCCATGAATATCAAATATCTGATGCTTAAACGGTCATAACTTATATTGGCTGTAAAAGCATCCCGGAAAGTCTATAAAAAGTGGTCACAAACGCTGTTTATATTGTTCTTTCTCCAGACACCATAAATCTTTTAAATAACGCAGGATGCAACAAACCACATTAAATGCCTACCGTGAAAAGTCACATTTTACATACTTGGTTTCCATTTATAATCCTATATTTTACACACAACTGCACAGTAGTCAGTTACTTCAGAGTATATTCTAGTGCTAATCTGATAAATGAACGGGGTTGCACCGGGGCAGGGCATCTGGCAAAAAGTCAATGCCAATGTATTGTTTAAATTACACCGGGAGTAAGATTATTTACTGTTGTGAGTGACCCCAGAGAGGAGCAGATTTAACTCAAGGTGAATTATGTCCTATGCATTATACGTCCATGTGCATTTTAGCATCTGTCACTGTATTAACTGTGTAGCTGTTTAACTCTTTGCAAAGATGACAGAAATCTCATTGCATCAGAGGTCACAGTGAAACGCCTGTACTCACACACTGGGTCAAAGGTTATTGATCTATGGATAACCGTCATTATAAGATACACACAAGCTGTATCCATGCCCTGAACATTATATTGACTTATATTCATTTCCTTGAGACAAATGCTAACTTTAAAGGGCCCATATTATACAGTATTTCTGATATATATTATATATTTTTTTTGTGTGTGTTTTGTTTTCAATAACCCCTCTGTTCCACCTTATGTAATGTGGTATAATTTTAATGATTTCAGCCCTAGAATTGACAGTCTCTCTTGACCTTAAGTCAAAATGCAGCTGTTAAGATGAAAACTACTGCTTCATGACAACACGGGTGAAACAGAGCATTTAATCTTTGGATCTATAGAGAGACAAATAAACCAGGATTATTCAAACATGTGAGAATGAAACAAAATACAACCGAGGAAGCAACGACATTCTAACATGGCTTAAAGCTACAGGAATCCACTATAGTTACTAGTTAACTTGCATAAGCTAAACCTTAACTAACCCATATCTGAACTTTAAATCCTATCGTTAATCTAATAATAATTAAGGATGTATATTATAGAAAGCTGATTTTAATCCTCACAAGGGCAGCAAGCCAGGATTGAGATTTTATTCCCCACAATGTGCTGAAAACATTAGTACATTAGACTACACATCTCATCTGCAAAAAAAAAGCTCAAATTACTGCTCATTTTTTGTTTGCGCTACCACGGAAATGGTCGCAAAATGTGCCGAAAAGCGCTTTTTTGCCAGTCCGGCGCTTAACACTTTTCGCCGTGTCTATTATCTATTACTTCCTGGTCTTGCGTTGGTGCTGCACCTCCAGGGAGCCTAACCTTGAAAGCCTAATGCCATTAATACAGCCTTCACAGCCACCTGCATTCACTTTCCTGCTTCCACTCTCTCTATTTAAATGAACATCTGTGAGAATATCTGGCCGGCAGAGTGGCGGTTACAAAGCCAGGGATAATTTAGAAATGCTTCCAACAAACCACAACATAAGGTTTTTTGTTTTTTTTCCCACTGAATGACAGATGATGCTATTTCAAATGGGCTTCTCCGTGGTGCCAATAGTGTGATAATATCTCTCTCCCACCATTCAGTTTATATTGGCTTACACATTTGGAAGGCTTTTGTTGTTGGGTTTTTCAGTATTCGTAAAACTGGCTCCTGTTTCCCAGTAAATTAACAGTCGTCAGTTTCCAGGGATTGTTTACGGCTTTTCAACACTGAGATTTTAGCTTATGAGGACGCACATTATACCCTATGGTGCAGTTATATGATGGAGCAACATGATTCATCACACAAAAACTAATACAATCTATTCCGCTGAGACCTTTTCTTTTTGTTCAGCATTAAAAAAAATAATAATAAGTCATCATTTAGTTAAAAACATCGTCTAAAACAGGTATTTATATTGTTAATATTTTGATTCGTGATTAAGAAAGAACAGCATCCACACACAAACAACACACCTGGTCACTGAGGGATTTCACTGGAAAATTAATTGGGAAAGCAGCAAGGTGTTACATAAGCAGTAAATATTGTTTTCTGAGAATATAAAAGTTACACGCCTCTAGACTAAGGACTACATTAACCACACTGAGTCATAGTTTATGCAAGAAATAGTTTCATAAGATAAAAAAAAAGAAAATAAAATCTACTGAATATGGGATATGGTGGTTCGAATCCTGTTATTTACACAAAACATCATTGGTACGGTCAGATGCATTGACGCACAGGTTGGGGGTACTACTCCAGCTCCGTGTTGTTGTGTTCTTGGGCAAGGTTGCATAGAACGGTGTATGAATGTGTATCTGAATGGGTTATCGGTTCATTGGTGTAAAATATTTTGAGTGCCTTGAATTTGGAAAAGCACTATATAAAATGTGACAATTTATGATTAGTATCCTAATAAAATGATTCAAAAATGCTGAAAAGCCTCTGTTCTATGACCATACAAAAATATTCAGGCTATGGCAGTGTCAAATCCCAAGTCATCCTTATTAAAATGTATATTGAATTTATATTGAATGTATATTGAATTTTAAGCTGCAGAGTCCAAGTCTTTAGAGTTGTGCACAGGGCATATATATTAAAGTCAGTTGTACCTTCTGAGTTTAATGCTGGGAATAAGCTGAACTAATGCTTTAAAATAGAGATGAATTATACTGTGAGAGTTTCTGAGCTGTGCAGCTTCTATGCTGTGTCTCTTGTATTTATTACATTATTTTACTTAGACATGACTGGGTCCTGAAGCAATACATTTGGTTGATTCTGTTAAGACATTTTAGTTTACGACAACACTAATCATATCCTGAGGCACCTCTCAGAACAATAAAATGGCCCTTCTTTCTTTCAGGACACATTATCGCCTGCTTGAGTTCACTTGAGTGCTGCACTTTGAAAAATGTGACATTAAACCATTACCAGTCTAATAAACATGTCCAGTTTGCAGACATGATCTAACTCTCCTATTCAACCAAGCAAAGACACTGTCAAGATGACTCTTGTCCACATCACAAACATATTACACCCTGTGACACATTTGTGTTGCTAATAGTTTATGTCTATTCTTCACTGACTTGTTTTCTGTTTGACTGAAGAGCCATTCAGGCCACTGGACTAATTAATGGCACAGATTTAAGTCATCTCAAGTGTTCAAACAACTGTATCTAATGAAGCATAAGTTACACTTTACAAGACCCACAAGCCAACTCAAGTTATTTTCAAGTATCGCCTCATTTACCCAAAACAATATTTAGTGTCTGAAAAATGATTATAAACAATCCATACCCATATATTTGTGTATCCAAGCACCGAAGGCTAAGGAGCTGCCTTTGTGTTTCATGTGAATTGTCATTTAGCCATTTTATTATCGAAGGTGTCACTGTGTCACTATGTAACATGTCCTGGTGGAAGGAGGTGGAATGTCTGGAATGTTCCACGTTATGGCATTATACTTATCTATCTCTACAGGTGGCAGACCAGGTGATGCCACCACAACTGAGTTATAGGTCTGATCTGTGGAAAGATGATCCCACTCAAAGCATGAATGCAAGTTTGAATGCAAGATATTTAGCAGTAAAAACACCAAAACAATTGCAAGATATTAAATGTTATAGTGTGGAATATTCCAGGCAAAGCGATGCATCTCCATGGAAACAACATGACAGATCTTCCACCTGAAAAGCTCCACAGCCACAATAAAAGTGTCCTGTTTTGCTTGGACTGCATTGTTAAATAGGTCTAACAGTGTTTGCCTGTCTGATATCTGCCATCACCCGGCGCTCACAGCGTGTTATGGACTTAAGCCCTGCTGAAGCTGGAAATCCTCAAGTCAACAAAAGAGGTTTGAGGCGATTTGTTCAAAGCCGTAGTGTGGTGCTTTTTCTGCACCTGTAGCAGTTCTGAGCCACAGGGCACGTCCAGTAAGCTCCTATATGCGCACATTTCCTATACGTTTGATTTAATGTGGCATTGAAATTGGTTTCAGGCCTTCTTTAGGATGTGCCAGAAGTGATAAGGTCATAACAAAGTGACATTTTATGGGGCAATTTTTATTTTTATATCTTGATTTTACATTTTTGATCAGTGAAAATAACATGTATTGTATGTATGTATTTTTGATCATCTCTGTATCTCTATAGCAGGTGTGTTTTCACACAATCGAACTGTTCCTGACTTTTGTCCTTTGAACTGCACATGCAACATTTCTTATTGGTTAAAATCCCATGATATGCTGTTAAAAACTAAGCTTAAAAACATCTTAAACGTTTCAAAAACTGCTCATTGTGTGAGTCAGGTAGAAACAAAAGCAGCAAACATTGCGTTGCCATTGGAATTGCATATATTATATTTAAACAACAGACTCGAGCTTGGACACTATCATAAAACAAACAGTAGCTGTAAATGTTAGCTATCAGCAATCTCTCTTCTGATTCATTGTCTTGAGACCATGCTCTTAAAGGCCACATACAGAAGAATGTGTGTGATCTTCTATGTATTATCCAAACAGCACAGTTTAAATGTCACAGAGTTGTGTGTTTAACACGTCTACAGCCCAATGTGACGAGCCCAGAGCCACCACCATTTGCAGATATTTCATAAAATGTATTAATCTCCACTTTGCACAAACACACAAGATCTAATCAACCTTATTAAAGTCTCATACAGCGAAATAATCATTTGCTCTTTCTTTGTAAACCTAATTTGGCTGGAGCGTTGCAGACTGTATGTCATTATAGAGAGGATGTGCTTTCACCAAAATGAAGTGACACTGTTGGAGAAGCCATAGCCACAGTAATGCCTTATAATGGGGATAGATGTGGAAAGTGCTCCCTTGAGGTAGGAGGACGGCAGAGTAAATAGGGCTTAAGCTTGACGGGTGTGTGGATGTGACTGTTATGGACTAAAGCTCCTACAAAATGAAAGTTCACACGATTAAGGATCACATCACTGTGGAAGACTTGTACATCAGTGTTCCTGTAAAGTTGGCACAAATGACTGCATCTTGTTAAGCAGGAACGTATAAGCCCGAGAGGAGAGCTGTCAAACACCTTATGAATCATTTCTGTTAGTATTGACTACTTCTTTATTATAAGATGCAGAAATGACAACTCCTCTTGTAATTATATTTCATTCTAGCTTTTAATTCCATGTTTTGTATGGCCTACTTTGTAAGTAACTGTTTGTATAAAATAATTCTCTAAGCTGTGTCTCCATCCATGTGCATTTATGTCCATGTGCTTTGATCAGTTGTTGAAGATGATGCTGACGTGTAATTAAAGTCCAGTAATCTTGCTGTTCCGAAATAGATTTGTTATAAATAACATCAGTGCATAAAGTCAGATTTTTCTGTAATTAATGGTTTAAATCTTTGGTGACATTTAATGTCTGCAACTTTTATTCATTTGGGAAGAGAATTAAATTGAGCTTGTCTTAGTTTATTGACTGTCTGGTCTGCTATGGAGCCTTTTAATTAAAACGGGTCATGGATTTCATTGATCATGGGGGATTTAATGACCTTTTAGCCAACAATAGAAGTCTCTACTCTTTTGAATAATATTATGCATTTGTTTATATAAAATAATATTGAAACTAAATGTGCAAATGCAAACTTAACTCTTTCAACCACACATCTATTCGTGACAACACAGGTTACTGGTTACACATCTGACAGTGATCTGCCTCAGAAGGTTTGAGAAGGTTTGGGGTTTGAGTTCAGGGACAGTAAGTAAAATCTGTCACTTAAGGTAGTCCTGACTAAGCTGAGCTCAAGATCTGGAGATGGGTCCTCTGGCCCTGCAGCGCCCACTGCTCCTGACAGATTGCCCCAGAGGTATTGAAGGATGGGGCAAATGCAGAGGA